>JAUUDW010015640.1:0-10083 GCA_032361385.1 Panulirus guttatus | reverse complement strand
GGCATGGGGAAACCATGGAAAAGTTTGTGGAGCCTGGTCATGGATAGGGAGCTGTGGTTTTGGGGCATTACATATGACAGCTAGAGAGTAGATATGAGTGAAAGCGGCCTTTCTTTGTTTGTTTCTGGCGATAACTCGCAAACGTTGAACACGGCAATCAACCATAAAAAGATATAATGCTTGCGCTTTCCAGCGTTAGCGAGATAGCCCCAGCAATAGACGGAGAACTACCTCATTGGCTCACATCGACTTTCTAGCTGTCATTTATAATGCACTAAGAGCAGAGCCCCCATCCACAACTAGACCCTAAAGATCTTTCCGTAGCTTTGCTTGACCGCCCCATATGCCCTAGGCTAGTTCAGTGACAGTGGATCATCCCCTGCATACCACATTCCTTTAATTCGCTCTATCCCATGTACGTCTCACACCCGCCTGCATAATCAGACCCCGATACCTCAAAGTGTCATTTACTCCATCCATCCACCTCCTTCCTCGGTTTCCCCCTTTCCCTTCACTTCCAACATTCACCTCTCCTAATTCATCTTCTCCGTATGTATAAAGCATTTCAGAGCACCCTCTTCCGATCTCATGTATACTCTTCTTACTACGAGACCTCTCTCTTACCTTAGCAATTCTTATTCGATCAAGCTTCCGCAACCATATATCGCCCTAAGACATTTCGTTTACAGCACATTCAACCTTTTCCACATTTGTTTGATATAGGGCTCAAGCCTCGCATGCACTGACACTGTTGTGATTACTGTAGCATCAAACAAACCCATCTCTACCTTTACGCTAACTACAATACCACAGAGGCCCGTGTGTTTTTTTTGTGTGTGTGTGTGTGTGAGTGTGTGTGTGTGTGTGTATGTGTGTGTGTGTGTGTGTGGTCAATAGAAGCAAAAGAATACATTCTCTTCCGAGACCTTCCTCCTTGGAGTGCAGCCAAAAGAGCAGTGTTCATCTATCCCGCAGGCTCAGGTTAGCGTGTCTGAATTTGCGCCGATGTAACCAAGATAAGAAGGGTGAGAGTGGCATTATGTTTGGGAAGAGGAATCTGGATGTATTAGCTACGAGTGAAACTAAGTGTAAATGGGAGTACATGGGAAGAACAGATAACAGAAGATTTAATGTTCTATAATTAAGTTACTATTTTAATGTTCTAAATTAAATAGAAACAGGATAGCAAAGCATAAAGCACCTCCCCACTCACATTTCCATCCGGCATAAATGTCGACAGGAAACAGATGAAAAAGATAATAACATGCATTACAGGGAAAATATAATGCCATGAAAAACTGAGAGGAGAGTTTGGGCTGAAACAAGTCATGATTAAAGCAAACTGAAATTTCTACTATCAAATGTAAGTAAAAGTATTTGTCTAGCTTCTAGTTGAAGGTACATATGATTTTTGCTTTTGTTACTTGTAAAGGTAATTTACTTCACTGCTGCACGACTCTATATGTGAAAAATCTTCAACCCTCAAAGCTATTGCATCTCCTTTTATTTTCAAAAAAAAAATTCTTAGCCACTTTTGTCTAAAGTGATCTTTTTTTCTTTTCTATATATATGTTGAAAATGTCTGATATTTTACAATTCTTCTTTTAGACCTTCTCAGTGTCTGCACTATTTTTGAGAGAGAATGATATTAGGTCTTTGAGTCTTTCCTCGCGACGCTTATTTCTAAGTGAAGGGATCAGTTTGGCTGCTCTTGTCTCAATCCGCTCAAATTTCTCTTCAACTCTTTCTGGTTTAGGGTTTGATGACTATTGCTAAGCAGCGTACTCCAAATGAGGTCTAAGCATGCACTTGTAAAGAGAGAATATCGTATCGCTTTGTAGTTCATATCTTTAGCCATGAAACCTATCATCCCTTTGACTTTATTGTATGCAGTAACGCGTCTTTTACCATATCAAAGGTCATTATTGATAATCACTTCAATATTTTTTCTTTTCTTTACCATTTTGTTAAGGTTAACTAGAAACGTTGTCCTCGCGATTTATAAGCTTGTGAATGTTCTAATAGTAAAATCTAGGGTTAGGGTTACGGCGATAGCAAAGGAGGGGGTGGCACTTCCGCGGAAGTGAAAGAGTTAGAGGAAGTGAGCTCTAGACTGATGTTGGTCAAAATGAAAGTGGATAACGTAGAGGTGAGTGATTGTTAATGTTTACGCACCTGTTAGCGAAAGGAGTGAGGAAGAGAAGCGAGCGTTTTGGAGGGAGCCTAATAAGTGCATCGGCAAATTTGATATGAGGGATCGAGTAATAGTAATTGCTGATTTGATTGCAAGAAACGGTGATTTGCCGTTGATAGTATAACTGGGCGATATAGGGTATTTATTGTGAAAAAAATAAAATAGTGAACATCTTGTGGAGTTTTGTTCTGAAACGGGACTTGGGTAAGTGTGGTTAACTGTGATCAAGAGAGGCTGGGTGAGGAATGGCAAAAGGCAAGAGCAAGTGAAACAATGGGAACGGGGAAGGAATGGGAGCTATTAATGGATGCAATGTTTGTACGTGCGAAACAAATGTGTGACATTTGGAAGGTAGGATGGAAGTATGTTAGAAAGGGTAACAAGTTGTAGGATGAGGAAGCTGAGTTGTTAGTAAAAGTGAAAAGGGAGGTATATGGGCGTTACCTTCAAGGAATGCGTGCGACTGATTTTATGGCAGGAGGTCGGGAGTAAAGTGGAGGGGCTGAAAAGGAGGTCAAATGAGAGGTGGGGTGAGTGTGTATCTGCAAACTTCTGCAGAAATATAAAGATTTCATGAAGGAAGGCGAATACCGTTAAGAAATGAAGAAAACAAACAGGAGCATTAGTGCAGTAGGGAGCAGATGAGAAAGTGGAACAGGCAAAAAAGAGGCGAAGAAAAAAAGGAGTAAGTATTCTGAAGGACTGTTTATTGTGTTAGATGATCGGATGGTTAATGTGGGGAGTCTGCAACGTAGAGGACGTGCGGGAAGCGAGAGTCCTAACAAGCGGTTTGGTGAAAACAGAGGAGGCGGCGAAAGCCTTGTGTGAGATTGAGTGTGTTAAGGCAGCTAGAGTGGATGGGATTGCTACTGAATTTTTCAAGGAAGAGGGTGACAGTTTTGTTAATTGATTAGCTAGGGTTTTCAGTGCTTGTGTAGGTTAAAGTGAGGTTTAAATTTTGATGGAATGCATGTATAGCACCACTGTATAAAGGCAGAGGGGGCAGAAGTGGTTACTGAATGGGTGGTGGTATTAACAGAGCGTCAGACTGGGGAGGAAGAATGTGGGGTAGCGGATGCGTGTGTTAGACGATTGCTTTAAAGTATCATTGTGAGACATGCTTAGAGAAAAAGAAGGATTTATATGTGGCAATTATAGATGTGGAGGAAGCGTGATATGGTCGATAAAGATGCTTTTTGGGAAATATTGGGAAATATAGTAGATGCTTTTTGGGAAATATCGTAGAGGAAGAAAGTTACTGGAAGCGGTGAGAAGTTTGTATCAAAAGAGTGAGGGGTGTGTTTGAGTAGGAAAGTTGATTCTCAGGCAGGGGTGCGTGACGTCACTGTGTCTGTTTGGTTTGTTTATGGTTGGGGAGGTGAAGGAGATGAATGCGAGGTTCTTGAAGAAAGGAGCGACTTTGCAGTCTTTTGAGGACTGGGGGACCTGGAAAGTGCGTCGGTTGCTGTTTGCCGATGCACGGTTCTGGTCGCTGGCTCGAATGAGAAACTTCAAAAGCTAGTGCCTGAGTTTGAGTGTTCATGAAAGAAGGTTACGACTTAATATGATGACGGATTAAGGTTATTAAGTTCATCAGAGAAGGTAAATAGATTGGAGTGTGAGTTTTGATGGAGAAAAACTGGAGGAAGTGGAGAGTTTTCTGTGAGAACGAACATGACAGTAGATGGAACCATGAGACCTGAAGCAAGCCATAGTGTGGGTTTAGAACCAGAAGACCCAACTGGAAATGTAAGGATGTAGTGAAAGATGTTCTGAGTGAATGGAACCTGAACATGGAGGGGAATGCGAGACATTAATGGTTTAGAGCGAAATGGAACGATGTGGTATATAGGGAGTGACGTATAAGCAAGGGCTGAACCAGGGCATGGGAAGCGGTCAGGGGAAACCGCAGAAATATGGGGCTCTTATTTCGGTGCATTATACATGACAACTAGAAAGGGGCTGTGGGCACATGAAGCTGTTCACTGTCTGTCCCTAGTGCTACTTCGTTACGCGAGAAACTGCGAAAAAGTATAGAAAAAAATAATAATATATATATATTATATGTACTATGTGTGTGTGTGTGTGTGTGTGCGGGAGAACAACTGTTCACTGCCAGAGCTGTGCAGCTGACGTGGAGGTTAAACCTTTATTGAAAAAAGATAACATCGTTATCTCATAAACTTCATAGGCTTGTCCTCGCAGGTGGGTGGGTGTGTTTGTAGGCCTATAATGATGGCAGGGCAGGATAATATGGCCAGGTAGTGTATGGATTGGATGGTAGGCCTAAGTTTGTGGGTGGGTGATAATTCCCATTTGGTGGTGACTGGGTTGAGGTTGGTTTCGTCCACTGGCTTGGTGGGCTGGTAGGAATACGCTAGTAGCTGGTTGGACCGGTTGTGGGCCTGAGTCAGTGCTTCTAATAGGTAGCAGGTGATAGGCCGAAGTGATTCCGAGTTTGGGTAGCAGATGCAGGCAGCAGCACAGCAAACTTACTGTAGTGGGTCGTAGGCTGAAACTGGTGGTTACCCTGAATGATAAGCTTCGGTGGTTAGTCGGCTGTGTGACAGGGTTAGGCAGGGCAGGGTAGCAGGCCCAGGATGATCACGGGCTGGATGATGGGCGTTGGCGATAGCTAGGCCGATGGCGGGAGTTGGCTAATGGTTGAGTAACGCGGCTGAATTGATTTTTGTCGCTACGGAGGCTAATCTATTGCGCGCTCCTGCCAATCCTGTGGGCGCTGGCGTAAAAGAGGATACGGAATGCACAAAGATCCAGGAACTGGGACTCAGTGGCTGAATTGCATTATAAGTTACATAGTGAGAAAAATGTTTGGCCAGCACTGAATAAATCATTCAGGAAGTCTACATGGTAAGTGAAGATTACAACAGTAGAACAACAACGACTGGATTACATATCAAGTTATATACGTAGTGAACTATTTACAATCAACCACATCTGGATGCTCTTCAAGTATCCGAAGTAAAACATTCTCATAGATGAAATGCTAACACGTATCTTGTAATGTTTGGTAAGAATAATCTCTGAATTCATTGATTTTACAACAGTCAAGTATATACTGTAATTGGGTGTGGGAGTAGATGGTGGCAAATTTTACGTTTGTCTGTCTATCTTCATCAAGAGGGGCAAACTCCCATCAATATCTACAGCCCAACCTAAGTAGGACAAAAACAACTTCAAGGTGACTGCTGATCTTGGTAGTGGAACCATAAATGTACGGTTCTTTTGCATGATACTATCGTGGTAGATGCAACAGCTTGTGGTGATTTCACTTCGCCTTAAGTCTAAAAGATTTTATTCATGTACATTCTGAATGATTGTTTTAAGGTTTCTTACAGGTAGATCCATAGGATGATCAATCTCGTTCCTCAAGGCAGAAGTTTTTATTAGTTCATCAGCCTTATCATGGTGTGCCTATTTGGAGGCTCGCTTGAGTGCTGCGCCTCAGATGGCATCTGGGACTATAAGGAGGCCCAGTCAAGGCTGTATAGTAGTCCTAGACGGCTAATTGGTGACTACTTTGCGTAAGTCTAGGTGGTGACTGGAAAAGGTCTTAGGCTTAGGTGATGGTTATAGTGGAATACAAGTATAAATGGAGAATAAGATAAATGGTACGTTGGTGGTAGTTGAGGTGGCTGGTTGGCCCATCTCATGGTAGGCCCAGGTTGGGGCTGAGGTGTGTGGGAGACTCTTAGTGTGCTCGATCTTGTGGGAAGGCCGGGTGGTGGTTGGGTTGTGTTGGAGGGACTAGTGGTGGCAGGGCTAGATGCTAGGTCTACCTGATGGCATTACTGGATAGCAGGCCTCCGTAATGGCAGGAATAAGAGGTAGACCTAGGTAGTGTCAGGTCTGGCTAGTAGGCCTATGTAGCCTCAGGTCTTGTTGCTAGACCCATGTAGTTGTAGGCTTAGGTAGAGGCAGGGCTGAGTTAAGGTCGGTCTTTTTGGCCATCAACGGCATCAACTTAACGGAAAAAAAAAAAGGAGAAAAATGTATTATAGTTTTTCGTACAGGAAGCTTAATGGAGAGTTGTGTAAAATCACGACCGCCAACCAAAACAAATCCTGCAATAATGAATCCATCTCCTAATGGTTAGGCCTTTGCATATGATGCAACATTGTCCAACACTGATGAGTTAGACAACTCATCTGAGTTATTTCACTTATGTCCTTGCTTACAGGGTACCCTCAATCATCCCTGAACAAGACCATACAAGCTTACAAGTCAAAGCTAAATTAGAACAATAATCATTGCTGAATCTCCCAGCTTATGGCTCGTTGCCTCATGGGTTGAGCATTCCATGGGATGGCTTGAAAAGACCTCGGGGCCACACTGGTACTAGCTCAGTTCTTGAGTAATCAAATGTAGCTCAGATTTTATCTAATTGGAGTGAAGATAATCACTGTATATAATGGAATACTTGGGTGCTGCGGGGCCTTGCAAAGCTTCTCTTCGTACGGGGTAATATAATTGGTTGAGACTGCTGATGTTAGGCCTGACAAGCCTATTAGGCCTGACAAGCCTACTAGGCCTGTCGCGAGAGAAATATATACTGAGCTCATAGCTGAGGGGCGGAACACAGGTGTGAGTGAGTCTTATCAAGTTGGAGGTCGTTTCACTAACCCGCACATCTAGGGCTGTCATGTCAGTCAGGTTGAATATTTACAGTATCTTAATCCCAAATGCTTTAATCATCTTCCCTGCGTAAGGTGTTTAGGGAATAAGACACACACTTACACACAACGATCCAATGGTCCAGGGTTCGAGTACCAAACAAAGCAGTTTGGTCATGGCTAACCCAAACGTCATCTCTCACTTTGAGGTTGGTCAGTACATGAATGAGGAGTGGTGGGTATTTACGTAGGTGTGCTCACACGTGTGGGTGAAGTGTGTGGCATGTGGAAGGTCGGTTGTGAGTGTTTGAGTAAGGATGGCGACTGGCGAGATCAAGAAGTTAAGTTTCGAGCGAAAAAGAAGAGAGAGGTGTATGGGCGCTACCTGCAGGGGAGTGCGAGTGACTGGGAGATGTACCAGAGAAAACGGTAGGAGGTCAAAAGTAAAGTGCAGAGAATAAAAGAAAAGAAAATGAAATGAGAAAGGAATTGACAGAGTATCGGCAAGCTTCATGGAGAACCAGAAAATGTTTTGGAATAAGGTAAATAGTGAGCGAAGAGCAAGAGAACAAATGGGGACATCAAAGTAAGAAGCAGATTATAACGTGCTAACGGACAAGGGAGAGGTAAAAAGGTGGTTTGTAGTGAGTATTTTGAAAGACTGAATTGTATGTTAAATCAATGGCTCTTAATCTGTGTCCACAGATGAATGGAAATGAATATTTAGATATAGGAATAAAAAGATGAAAGCCCCATGGCATTTTTTCCAACGTTGGGTATAAAAAGGTTTGAAAACTACCTTTACTTTAGATGACCGGGTGGCATGTGTAGGGTGTGTGAGACCTTGAAGAACTGAAGCAAGAGAGTCACGACTTCAGGTAAGGTGAAAAGCCTTGCGTAAGATGATGTGTGGCAAAGCGGCTAGAGATGATGGGAGAGTAGTTAGAGCTATCAAGAACGAAGGTGACAGTGTTGCTGAATGGTTAGTCAAGATTTTCAGTGCAGGCGTGGATCAAAGTGAGGTGCCGGAGGACAGGCGAAATGCCTGTAGAGTGCTTTTATATAAAAGCAAGGGGAACAAAAGTGAATGTTCGAGGAGGACACTGGTAGTGATGTGCTGTTGTTGGGAAAGTGATGGAAAATGAATGCAGGAAGTGTTGTATGATAATGTTAGAATAATGATGTAGAGTGAATATAGGAAGTGTTCCACATTCATGGTGAGGAAATGAAGGAGAGCCAACGTCGAGAACGCTTTTTTATCTTTGCTGGAAGAGGGTTACATCATGACACACCATCATCTTTGCTGGAAGATACCCAGTTCATAAGATACCCTCATCTCTCATGGAAGAAGACTGCCTAACAAGACATCCACATATCTCCTGGAAGTGGGCTACTTTGCAAGACACCACATCTTCCCTGGAAGAAGGCCACTTCGCAAGATACCTTCATCTCTCCTGGAAGAAGGGTCACTTTTCAAACTGCCATTATACGTGCAGGCTGACTGTTTCACAGTACTTTAAACGTTCTCACAAATACTATTATACTGCAATCATTACATTTCCACAGTAGACCAGCAGTGAACTGGCCATGTATGTGAGTGCCGTGAGGAGTCCCTCATGGGGAATACAGCGCCTGATGAGACCCGTGAGGAGTCCCTCCTTGAGATTTCAGTGTCGAGTAAGGTGTTCCTCCAGGGAAATGAAGTGTTTGGTGAGGGGTCCCTCCTGGGGATCACAAGTGCCATAAGGACTTTTTCCTGGGATTGCAGCGTCATGTTAAATCACTGCGTTGACACAACTTTCGATGTCAGTTAGAAATTTAAGGTATAACTATTCAGGATTTAA
Source organism: Panulirus guttatus (assembly GCA_032361385.1). Taxonomy (NCBI): domain Eukaryota; kingdom Metazoa; phylum Arthropoda; class Malacostraca; order Decapoda; family Palinuridae; genus Panulirus; species Panulirus guttatus. The sequence goes on along the minus strand of JAUUDW010015640.1, from coordinate 1,411 downwards.
TGTTTATCTTCCTCGAAGTTAATGCTTTTCTTTTTTGATTTAATCGTCTTTTTCATATCACGAGGCCGCTGCCTCAGGCTGGAACTGTTGGAAATCAGATAAAGCAGTGTGATCTTACTAACGACTAACTCTCACCAAGGGTCTTATCTTTAAGGCCTAAACTCCAGGAGTTCTTCCATTCACAGCATGTAACTGTTGTCTTTGCGACGATAGAAAACAAAAACTCCTGTGTTTATTACGAATTTGTTATTTGGGATCTGTAAAATATCGACTGAGGTAAACAAACAGATGCTTTCGCTTCATCATCCCGTAAGGTCTGTGTCTCTATATACATGGGGCCTATGCCCACCTCCGTAACTTGCTTCAAATTCGTCTATATTGCTATAGATTAATCCATATAGGTCATCCGAGTATGTGAACTATAGCTTGTGAGGAGGTAAGTGATTTAACTAACTCACCTCAACATTCTCAACGCAGCCCATTATCTACGTACAGACTGCTGAGAACGAACCGTTTACGGACCACGAGACTCTGGGACGCTGTAGGAACGTCTAGTGATGAATTTGTTGAATGGCCGCCATTTGTCTTTTGCTTTTTCCAGTCTGCTGGGGCGGGGATTTGTTTACATAGAGCGAGAATTGCGAGCGTTTACCGTGAGAACAACGACGGCCATGTTGACAGTCCATTTTGCCCGGCGTTCTATCTGTTTCTCTCCTGGCTTGGTCTTGTCGCTCGGTTAATGTGTTGTGAAATGGTCTTTGTCTCGCATGACGCTGCGAAGGGCGAGGGAGGCTCGTTGGCCGCCACCCTACCCTGCAACGCTGCTCCTGTTGCACGCTGTTGCCACTGGAAGTTAATTGAGCAGATTAACTGGCAGATAATGGGAACTTTATGGTCCCATTTTTCTCCCGCTTCTTCTTTGACGTTATTTTGCAATAAATCATTTGGTCTCTCTCTCTCTCTCTCTCTCTCTCTCTCTCTCTCTCTGTTTACTTTTTCCTTTCTACCCGTTTGCTAACTTTTAGTCTGTATATTTGTTTCTCAGTTTCACCTTTTCTTTCCATGTCATTAGAGTCACACCAAAGATGCCATCTTATAATTACTGATAATTTACATATGAACAGTTGTTGGAAATCATGATTTGTTGAAATTTGGAACTGGGAAAACGTAGGTAAGAACTGTTGACACGGTTTGCTAGGAAAAGAGGCAAGTTGCCAATGCATTGTTTCATAATCTGTAATGAAACAATGGAAAAGGATATCATCCCATCACTTGACATCACTGGATTCTTGACAATAAGTATCTGATTTACAGTAAGTTAGAGTTGGATGAATATTCACAAGGATTTAAGGTTAAGTCATCCAGATTTTGCCCCCCCCCCCACCCCGCAAAAAAAAAAGAAAATGCCGTG
>JAUUDW010015607.1:0-10084 GCA_032361385.1 Panulirus guttatus | reverse complement strand
GCTCACACTCAAACTCTAGCTGTCATGTGTAATGCACCGAAACCACAGCTCCCTTTCCACATCCAGGCCCCACAGACTTTTCCATGGTTACTTGATCGCCATTTCCCGCGTTAGCGTCAGGAAACAGACGAAGAAAGACACATCCACTCACATACACATATATATACATATACGCACATACACGTACATACACATATATATATACATATATACATACGCATGCACATACATATATGATTGTACATATTCATACTTGCCCTCCTTGATCCATTCCTGGCGCCGTCCCCTGCGTCAGCGGGGTAGCGCCAGGAAACACGAAGAAAGACCATATCCGCTCACACCCATACACGAACTGTCATGTGTTATGCGCAGAAACCACAGCTCCCTATCCCATCCAAGCCCCACAGACATTTCCATGGTTTACCTCGGACTTTTCACGTGCCTTGGTTCAGTCCATCGACGGTACGTTGACCCCAGTATACCACAACGTTCCAGTTCACTCTATTCCGTGCACGCCTTTCACCCTCCTCCATGTGCAGGCCCCGATTCTGTGGCAGGGCAGAGGGCTCTCTGTTAACCAAAAGTTAAAAACGCCGGGAAATATTCCGCCGCTGCGTCAAGAAAATGCCCAGTGTCGCTGAACAACAAGATTTTCACGTAACGATGTGAAAGAAACCAAAGTAAACCTGAGTTTACCAAAAGTGTTGTAAGATTAGCATGATTTTGTGAGGCATATCTTGTGTTGTCATAGCTTTGTCATTGGTCATGACTCTAAAAGGATTTGTTAATATGGCCGTGGCGTGTTAATTCTCCTTTGTAATGAAAACGTTTTTCTCATTTTTTGAGCTTTCGACATCGGAATAGTATCGTAAAAATTCTACTCTAGTCTGCATTTTGAAGGGAAGTGCAGGAGATGCGAAATGAGGGAGAAATATGAGCAGCAATTGATAATGAATTGCGAAACATGAATTTTTGTGCATGGTTTTATTCTTAAGTTTCAGCCCTCTCTCTCTCTCTCTATATATATATATGTAAATGGAAATCATGTCCTTCATTAAATTCATTGTTTGAAATTACATTATGATGATTTTGACCCGATGAATCTGTTGTATATGTAATATAATTGCTGTACTCATGTCCTGTGCCGTAGCATATGATTTCTTTTTGTCCCCAAATGAATCATATGCCATCAGTGTGTCCATAATATCATTTTCAGTAATATTTCTGTGTATTTTTTTTAATCCAATTTTGGGCACAGTTTTCAAGGAGACAGGCTTATCACTCGTAGGCATTTAAACTGTGCATGAATCATGTAGCGAACTTTACACTTAGGTGCAATTGCACACTAATGGTTTGCCTTGTTATAACTTACTGGCACTTTGCAGCGGGTGTTCGAGTATGAGCGACAGAGAAGAAGAGAACTTCGAGTGTTACGGCGAGGCGGACGATATAGACTGTGACTCAGACTCAGCCAGGATGGGGTAAGCTGGAGTGGAATAAGCTTTCTTCTTGCTGGAGGGTAGAATGAGTGAACGCTAAAGCCGTCTTTATTTAGATGGGTTTAGCTGGCAGGAATAAGTTTTTTCATGTTGAAGAATAGGATGAGTGAACGCCAAAGCTGTCTGCATTTTGGTGGGTTAAGCTGGCTGGAATAAGCTTTCTTTATATTAAGTGATAGAATGAGTGAACGTTAAAGCTGTATATGTTTTAAATCGTCCATAGCTTTGGATATTTTTATTATTGTCTCAGACTTGGTAAGGAAAGGGTAAGCAGGCAAAAGGATATTTCTTTATGTTATATGATCAGTGCGTTTGGATCCTAAAACATTTAATTTTGAGAGAATTTTTCGTAAGCAGGAATAAGGTTTTTAATATTGTTGTTACTTATAACTGAAATGCTTAAGGAATTTCAAACTGTAGGGTGATAATGTTTGACAGGAGTTATAGATTCGTTGAAAAGTGTTGTGCAATTGACATGTGTCTTTAAGAATAGAGGAAGTATTTTGTCAACCTTATTCTGTTTCTTCATAGTACTTTTTTGAAACATATAATGACAATAGTAATAGTAATGTGCATACAGACAACAGAAACCAGTTGATTATTCACCAAAAAACCTATTTTTTTACTGGATGAAATGAATGATCAAACTTTACTCTGTAATATAATGTAATCCGTATGTTCTAATCTTTTGTTTAATAAATAATTTTTGTTTGCCATATGAGCTCATTAAAGTTTGCCACATTTAGCAAAATGAATATATAAAGGATATAGTTAGTTTAAAGGTATATTAATGGATTTGCTGTAGTAGGTATGAAAAGTATGTGAAAGGACAAAATTAGTCTACCCTTGATTCCTAATGACTTTGATGAAGTAGTTGATAAGTTATTAAAATAAGTGGACATTACAGTATTTTTCCTGTACTTGCAGCAGCAGTATATGGACACTTGGTAGACTTGTAGATGTTGCTATGTACATTGTCTGTGTTTGGGTTAAATTTCAACCTGTTGAAAGCTTGTACTTTGTTAATGAAACATTAAAAATTTGTCCCTCTGGCAGTGACGACTTGGATGGCAGCATCAGAAGCCCCCCTCATTCTCTACCCCCTAATAATTTTAGCCGCAGGAATTCCTGGGTTAGAAGATCTTTACGTGGCTCTCCATCCAGGTACTGGGTCACCGATGAATCTTTATTTTTAGCAAGCGGTGGCGGCACGGCATGGGTAGCTGGAGGCAGCATGTGCCTGGGATTTAGAACTTTTTCTTTGCATCACTAATCAAGAGCAGAATTATGAAGTAGCTAATTATTTTGCTTTGTATATTAAGAGATGGAATTTTGATGTTATAAATCAGCAAAATGACTGTGAAAACAGTAATGATGAAAGCAGATTAACTGTTGTTTAATCCTTTAAGTCACAGATATATATGTATATATATGTAATGGTGTTAGTGCCTCATAATTCTGCTCAGATGACCTTCTTTCTAATGTGCACGGGAAAAGACCACAAGGCTGAGGCTCTCTTCATTCTGACTATTTTATTTTACCCGATTGTTGCATCATTATGTGATTTAAGAGTGAGATCACTTATCTAATGTAATCTTGCTTTCTGTGAAAGAAATTGAACTGTAAAACTAAGATGAACAGAACTGTAGAAAAGCATTTGAAAATCACTTTTTGTTTTGCTAAAAAGTCTGTACTTGAATATGTAAGGACATGTTTTAAACGCTTTGGCACCAATTGAATAATTTTTTCTTGGTTCCTTTATCATGATTCCTTTCATGTCTAAATATAAAGCATCAAGAACATAAATATGATTGCTTGAGTCGAACACCCCCTTAGTAAGGATTTCTGTTGTGGAGATAGGTATATGTTCCCAAATCATTCGAAATATACTATTTAATGCCTTTTACTTAGAGGTTAGAAAGCTAATCACGTTGTTATACCTGATGAAGTAACAACTTAAGGTTTTGTATATCCTTGGCAGAAAGCAGAAAGCATAATTTTGTCACAGCAAAATATGAAACTAATCTTATGCTTTAGTTAGTCAGTTGTAGTGTGTACTGAGACAGAAGTTAAAGTAGAGGCAGAAGTTGTCATACTATTTGACTGGATTTATGTTATACACCATACTATATTTGAAGGAGTTTCATATTAGTTTCCATGGGTACCATGTTACACAGCGCTGCTATTTTGTACAGCTATCAGTCTGCAGAAATGAAGCTCACTTACGAGATATCAACCATAATGGTATGGGCATTATGGTAAATTTGAAGCAAATGTGATTAGCTCCTGCATTCTTGGGTTGTAGCTGTGGTGTGTCACATCTGTGCCATCCATTTCCTTTCTGTGTATTTTTATACATAACGAGTTAACATTAATAAACCACTGGCTAAATAAACTTGAAATGTAGTATATTGTAACATTGAGTAACCACTCATTAGTTTCAGTTTTACATAGCATTATTTGTGAAAGCATAATTGTAAACTCCTTTCAGATTTGTTAAGTTTAAAAACGTGCAACCTGCTTATCACTTGGTTATCGCAAGACACATGTTGCTTACTGAAAGTTACGAAATTGTAGTTAATTTTAGGCTTAGCGTTAGTTGAATACTGAAATGCGTTGAATCTAGTTTCAACTGCCGTGTATCTTTTGTTTTATGTGGGAATTTTTAAATGTTTAATGTTTATCACGTGATGAAGTTGATATAGTATTTTACTTAAGATAGTACAAGGGTATATAAGGCAATTATATACAGAAAAATTGAAGACAGCTTTAAAACAATGGCATTTGATGAATCATTAGACTAAAAGTGATAAACACAGAACAAAGCAAGACTTGCATTACACTTTTGGTGCACCAGTATATTAAGTTGGACATTTTGTTTTATGACACAGAATAATTGGAGAGTCGTTAGGAAATTTTGCCTTGTGCTCTTTTACTTGTTGCTTAAGTATGTGCAGTAGTTTGATGATTTATAAAAAAATTTATTTCAGCACCATATGATATTTTTGGGCACTTACATTTTATACCAAAAGCTAACTGACTGACCCTCTACTTCTTGTGTAATTGTGTATACAGTATGTAGTTTGTGTGTTTTGTTGGAACTGCACAACTTTGTCACTGTAGCATGCTTTTAGTACTGAATGTTGTTTCATCGTTGTCTCAGAGTGTCTTAATACCTTACTATCAGTAAAGTATTAAGTGAGCATATTTCACTATCACATATAACATAAAGCAGAGCAGATCTTAGTAATGTGTAATTCAACTTTTTCAGTAAGATTTAAGTTTTTGTTTTGTTTGTTTTGTCTTTGAACGTGTCATCAGAAAAGTTTAGTTATTAAACTACGATGAAATGCTTCCATGTGGTATTAAATATTTATTTATTAGAGTAACATTACTCACATTTGAGCTTTTGTTTGATGCTTTTTACACATTAATGTTAAAGGACATTTAGGTCATTGGGTTTTGTACATTTACCCAGTATACTTAAGAAGTTATAATGCCTTTGTACTAGATCAGACTAATAAAGCAATAAGGTTTTCCTGTAATGTGCAAGTTGTAGCCAAACTAACATGCAGAAATCATAAGCAGGTTTCTTATTGTCATTTTGCTGGGTCCATAGCATATAGTGATTGGAGTAACTACAATGTTTACAAGAAAAAATATATATTATGTAGCTGCAATGTATGGAATAGATTCCATTTTGAGGAGATACCATACAAGTGCATATTACTATGGTAGCAGAGGAAGACATGAGATTCCCTATAGGAAAAGGTTACTGTGGTAACAGATTGATTGATAAATGATGTTTCTTTTAAGAAAGAGATATAAAGATATACCACGAGAATAAGTCACAGAAACAGAGATAATTGATAAGTAGCGGATGTGAAACTATTACGCATGAAAGAGGTAGATGTTACACTTTTGTGTATTTGGATATGTTGTTCAGTAAGTATTATGGAAAGATGTTGATACAGCGCATAGATATCAGATTGGCATTACTAAAGTCTTATGCCTTCTTACTAGTCACTGATCTACGACGTATTGCCAATATTGGAGGCCAACGTTTGGTTTAGCTTATTTCAACTGATTTGATATTTCTGAATCCTGGTTAGTTAAACTGTGCACATTATCATATGATAAATTATCACCATCACTTCTTATATCTCTATAATCTTTTACACTTATTATACCATAGCACTGGGGAGAAGCATGGTCAAATATTGAATGTAAAAGAAAAATGTTCGTCATATTTTGCTAAATTAAGAGCATTACATTATATCTTGGAAGATTCCCCTTTCTCTGTTGTAATCATTCACAGTGTAATGATAATGTATTAGATTAGTTATTATCAGCTAATACTTTGTTGTTACACTTCATGCTAAGTAAGAAACGTGTTGGATGTACAGTACAGTATTAAGATATATAAATGAGTTACATCTCCAGAAAATTTGTGATATAAAAGTGTATATACATATACATATAGAACAAAGAATTCTAGTTTTGAATTAAAATTGTAGAAAAAGATGCACGTAGTAGTAGAAAGAAATAGACCTGGTTATGTTGCATACAAATATAATTGCTGATAATAATGCACATACAGTGGCTTTCCAGCCTCCTGTGATGATATTGCACTGCAACTAAAATTTTTTGTGGTTAGAGCACTTGGCATTACATTAATCTAATTTCGAGTTGCTTTCAACTTAGATTGCTTATAATCTCAAAGAAAGATTAGCAGATTCCTACAGTGTATGTCTGGAAAACAGTATATTTTCTGAAATCATTTGTTCTTGAATTACAACATGAAAAGTATAAAGATTGCTGAATATTGTTTTGGGAGAATACTGCATTTTCTTGGTAAAACTTTGATTTTTCAGCTTGTATCATTCTTAAGAGTTTTTTATAGCATCTGTTATTCAGCTTTTTTTACAGTGTGTTATTATTTAATGAAATGACTAAAAAATCTATGGAAATATTTTTCCCTGAAACTTTAATCTTGATATCCAAAACAGTTTACTAAGATCTCAGTCTTGTTATTCATTACCAGTTAGATCGTAGTTTCAAGTATGGACTGATTTCCTTTTGTTGTGTGAGGCCTCGTAAAATATCCTAGTTTATTAGATGTAGATGAGAAGAACCGCTAGCATGGTTTAGATTTTAGTTCTCTGGTCGCATCTAAATGATGGTGAGAGCTTTACTGTGCCTTGCTTCAGGTCTCCTTATTTTATGTAGTTGGTTTTAGGATTAAATATTTCTTTTGTGTCAGTTATCATCACCTTTTTTTTTTCAAACAAGCCTTTATTTCCTTTCCAATAGCGCACAGGAGAAAATCATCGCTCCTCGGCGTTGGGCTTCCTTCAGACAGTAAGCACCCTTATCTTATTTTACCTGCCTTTGGTGATGGGTTTATACCATTAATTTTTTGAAAAATCTGGATGTTGGTATGAGTTTGTTTACATGCAGGCAGAGTTGAATTCTTATCTGATTTTTGGCATGTTCAAGGCATGTATTTAATTGTTTGCATCTCTTGTAGTGTTACAAATAATGTATGGAATATTAAGCTGATATCCATGCCTGATTAGTTATTGTGTTAATTCTTTCATTCAAACCCATTTTTCGTAATTAGAGGTAAATGATTTTACATAGGTAGATAGAGATGCTGAAAATGCATAATAAGTTTCATTCAGTATGAGTTTAATTACATTTAATTCATGAAAGCTAAAACAGAAATATTATCATGCCCAGTGAGTTAAAGAATTGTTTTTTGTGTTTTATTGTGAAGGACCAGCAATGGTTACTTTATCATGTTTACTCACTTTAATTTCTTTCATGGAAAATTCGAAGAAAGCATATTATAACGAAGGTTATACACTTCTTAAAGAGCATATAGTTATAGATAGGTATTAGATTGTTCAAATCAGCTGTTTACATGAGACACTAAAGTTCGTTCATTAAATGAAAATTAATAAAAACAAAAGACTAGATTTTTTACATTGTTAATGAAAGGTAAGTAATTCAAAACCATATGTTGGTAATCTTGAGTTGTAGTTTTATTTTTTTTTTCCTTTTTTTTTTTTTTTTTGTGTATATTGGACTTGATAGATCTGCAGTGTTTTATTAATGGTGGAAGTGAAATATGATACAGAGCTGCAGCAGACTTGATACTTCTGAGTGACTAAATGTATTTGGGAACTAAACAGTTATTCTTCCATGTTTCTTTAGTTTATATTTGTTTCATAACTTTATTGTGACTTTTGTGTATGCATTTTTCAATGAAGAATGTTGATGAGGAAAATACTTCATTCTTTTTTATGCCAAATGTCAGATTGCAAATGAAATTTTCATATTAGCACTGCTTAAGTCACTGGAAGTTTACATTACAGTACTTCAAAAAGATCTTTGTGCAAGTATGAATGAAGCTTAAATTTAGTAAACAGGCAAGGATTTTAATGAACCAGTATATGAGAGAACTCAGTTGTAGAATTATCACATTCCTTTTTAAGGTGATTATTAAGAAATGATAATGATCTTAAGTACTTCTAGCATATACTAGGGTAAGGGGTTTCTTAAGTTTGAGCTCTAAACCAGTATTAGTTCAGCAGATGATCAAGTAGCATGTCATGAACGTGTGTACACATACCCATGAGGATTTCATATTCAGGGATACGTATATACAAGTTCATGATATGCAATATGGACATTGTTTTGAACTAAACGTAAATTGTGAATTCTGCCTCTGAGGTCGAAAATTTGTGACATTGTGTAATTTCCTATTTGTGCCGTGCAGGAAAGTTGTGCTGTCTTTGGGGTTCATCTTTTGAACTTTTCTATTGTTATACAACTTTTTAAACTTTTACACTGAACTCCGCTTTCTTCCACGGGGAGCTAACTTATAACCTCTAACTTTTCATAATAATTCAGCCGTCATAAATCTGGAGCCATCTTTGTAGCCATCTTCTGGACACTCTCTGTTAATTCTCTGCTTTTCTTTGTGGAAACTTTAAAAGTACATTTCAGTATTGGCTTAATACAGGCTGTTGTTAACTTGCAAAATGCATCAATCATGTATCAGATCCCTTGTAGTTAATGCAGTCTTCATTATTCTTTACTTCCCTCATGCCCTTGGCATTATCTGCAAACTTTTGATTGTAATTTCAGTCCAGCTGGCAGGTAATTTATTTAGACCAAGAACGGCAATTGCCCCTGGACCTAGATTGTGGCACACCACTGATGATCTCAGCCCATTTTGAAAAGGCTGTATACATCATTGTTCCCTTCCAACTAAAGTAATTTTCTGTCTATCAAAAGAAGTCCCCCCATATTCCTAGCTGAAGATCCAACTTCTTTATCATCCTCTTGTGTGGTAGAGTATCAAACACTCTCTGGCAGCCCAGGAACACACAGTCCACCCATCCTTTTCTAATGTCAGATGGAGCTCACTTTCTCATAGAAATCCCTCAATATTTGTTATGCATGACTGTCTTTCTCTTAATCCATACTGGCTTTCATTTAGGTAGTTTCTTTTCTGCAGAGTCATTCATTTGTTTTCTGATTATCTTTTTCAGTGTTTTACAGACCACATTCATCATCATCAAATAGATTTTTATCATGAAATAGATATCATAATGATCACTAGACTCCTTATTGCTGCTGAGCAAATACTACTTGATGTTAGCTACACTACACAGTCTACTGAAGTACTCAAATAATTGTTGTATAAGGTCTTAGGCATCTCACACCACCACCATCGATCAGATGAAACTCAGTTGCTGAGGTGAAACCATGAATCATAGATCTACGTAAGGTTCCCTGTAACAGGCAAAGTAGATCTATTTGGTTAAAGAGTTAAAGATAGACCGTGCATTTGCCGTCTTCCACTACCTTGGTTACTACACCCTTTTCCATTGACATTTTCTCTTTCGTTCATACTTGTTTTCCATTTCCCACATTAGCAAGGAAGCACCAGGAACAGACAAAGAAAAGACCTTATTTAGTCACATCCATTCTCTTGCTGTCATGTGTAATTCATCAAAAACATATCCCCCTATCCACAGCCAGGGACGAGATTCCTTTCCATGGTTTCCTGTGGCTTCTTCAAATGCCCTGATTCACTCCATTACCTGTCAGCTGAATCTGTACATGTCTTTAGTACACATGGAGAAACTTCATCTGGACTGTAAGATGTGTAAGGGTCGAGACCATCCTGTAGTCCACATTTTTTTCCTAGTAATGTCAGTGCTTTCAAAGACTCCCCAGTCTACCTTCACAATGGAGCTACAGTGTCTTCCACTGTGGGAGTGTTTTGAATTTGTCGTTCAGCTTGTACATCTTTACATCATACTCTGCAGCTCTTCACTCTAAATCCCGTATCCCGGGTAACTGCTTTTTAACCAATAATATACCCTTGATGAGTCTGTGGAAATTTTGGGTCCTTGCACATTTTGCATTGTACTCTGCAGTCCTTTCATTTAAATCCCTTAGCCTGCATAGCTGCATTTTAACTGACAATTTACCTCTGATGAGTGTATGGAAAAGTCATTTGTTATCTCATCCCTATTCTACAATATTGTTTTGATCTTTCTCTGTTT
>JAUUDW010015564.1:0-10085 GCA_032361385.1 Panulirus guttatus | reverse complement strand
TATATATATATATATACACACCTACCTACCAGCATAGCCTTCAGGGTTATGTAACAAGTATATCTTTCTTTCCATTAGTCATAAATACTCTGTCTGCCTGTCATTCTTAATGCCTTATCCAGTTCCATGGGGTTGATCGGGTTACTAATACACATCCTCAAACCATGCCCACTGTGAATTTTAGGTGAAACATGCACTTAAACACTTATGTAAGCACTTCATACTTTATCACTTTACACACTATGTTGATTCGTTAAGTGATATAACTCTTACTTACATCAACTATACACAACTCTTCCATTGCATCCGAGCCCTATCATTCCTGTAGCTGCATACCAAATATCCCCAGCACTAATCATTCCTCTCTACATCTATCCATCCTTTCCAAAGTCTACATCTCCTCCTAGTACCTCCTAATGTACCGCTATACATATCTGCTAAATGTTCTGTACCACATGACCGTACCATGCGAGACTTTCATCCACATACCATTCTACCGATTTCTTCATACATCTTTTCACATCATCCCTGGCTCATACATCAATTCCAATGATCCTATGAAAGTTACCCATCTCTACTGCTCTTCTTTTTTTACCTATTCTGACATATAATCAATGGGAACGCTGCTGTGTATAAACTTATACAAGTGCCAAATAAACAGGATTACTCCTCAGACAATTTCAACTCTCATCATGAAAATATAAATGTCCAACAAAGCTATGGTTGAATTGCAAGGATATTTTCTCAGATGAATTACTACTCTGGTGTGAGGAGAGACCCAGTCTACATTCCTGGGACTCCACCAGTGTACTGCCAAGAGATCCTGTCTTCCAGCAGGTTAAAGAAGGAGACTTAATTCTCTGCCAGATCTCAGCAATTATGTTTATGTATTTGAATCCTATGTAATTTTACAGTGGTTTATAAACATTACAACATGCAAATCTTGGTACCACTAATCAGCATCATGGTAACTGATTGTTAACATCACTGTTCTATACATCTTTCCAGACAAAATATATCAATCACTAGACTCTGGAAAGTATCATTTGTATCTCATGAGATAGCGTTGTAAATGGCACTTCAGATAAACAATTTTAGAAAGAAACTGCAAAAGTTCCGATTTAACCTAATTGTAAACAGAATTTGTGAAATTTTATGTTTCTTGGTAACACCAGTACATGACAATAGTGGGGAAAATTGACCACAAAAATGAAAATATTTGGAGTTTGGCATTTAGGATTTTGAAAGGTGAAAAATGCTTAATGGAAATGAAAGTAAGTAACATTTTGAAAAATCCTGTACGACAAGAACTTATTTGATACAAAAGGGGACAAGATGAGAAAAGTGTTACATACTCAACAGAACACTTAACACTGTATTTCAAGTACCTGACGTGGAAGCATCTTCTTTAATGCAGACATAAGTACATACGAGAGGCAAGTCCTAACATTAAATATAAGAGGTAGTTCTGATATGGAACAGAAATATCTTAAAGATTATATTAAAATTATAATGTGGTAGAATAAGTACTTGTATGGAAAAAAATGTGAATGAAAAAATTAGTACATACAGGAGAGTAAGAAATAAAAAAGCATGACAGAATTCAACAAAAAAGCTGGTAATATGAAGAACAAAAGACAGAGTATGGAAGAAGCAATTACATTAGAAAATACATAATTTAGACAAGAAATGTCTTTCATGTACACATTTTACATATACATTTCCTACACTTCCATTTGCACTTTCTTTATATGTATTTCCTACACTTCCATATGTACTATCAACAAATATGTTTTCTACATCCATTTTCTTATATATATATCATCAAGAGGGAAAATGGAAGTATAAATCTAAGAAAAGTGCACATGGTATTGGTGGTCGACAAAAGACAATGCAGAAAGAAAAATGAGGCAGGATACTTCTGGGAATTCCATATGGATATTTAAAAAGTGACATCATAGAGGAAGAAAGAGAAAGGACGTTATAGAGAATGGAGAGAAAATCAGTTTGTGGGAAGGAGAGGGATCAAGTAGTGGAATTATGATGGGTTATAATGGCAAAATGAGGACAAGGATGCCATGAAGGTGGAGAATAGAAAGAGGGACCAAGTTGGAAAAAATAAAAGGTAAATGGTTTAGTAAGAGAAAATGATGGAAATGAATGAGTCTAGTTAAGTTTCAAACAATATGTAGAACAAATTTATGTCATGAACAACCACAGTCTACTGCTTGTTATGAGAAAATACGATGAAGGCATGTGCCAAGTGAATATCATTCTCATTTTGAAGCGGACGGTGTGCTAGGTGGATGGCTGGCATGTAGTGGAAGAGTAAGAGGAGGGAGATCCTGACCCAGCAAGGCAAATGGGCGAGGCATGGCATGGCTCACCCCATAGTGGCCACAAAGAACCGGGCACGTCGTGGGTAGGCTGACAAGTCGGCTGGATGCATCTTTGGCCTGAGGAGATATTGATCGATGATGTCACCTAACTTGACTGTGGGGATTTAACTTACTAACGGCAACAAAAAAAGGTCTTTAGTAATCATATGACAATTTATGCTTTTCTTTCTCTAACATTAGGAAAGTTTCATTTGGGGAAGAAGTAAAGTAAAATCTATGCAGATGTAATACCCATGTATTAAATTAAATAGAGGAAACACTACATTTTCTTTAATCAGTGATAGAGACGATCAGAAAAAAGCAATGCATGTGGTTGGATTGATAGTGGAACCATGCAACCAGGACATATACTTAGGAAGCCCATTCACCGCAGGTCCATGTCCAGATCAAGATGTGCCACATTTTGAAATTTGTATCTGTTCTTAATGCTACCTCGCTAATGCGGGAAATGGTGAATATGTACATGAAAAAAAAAATAATCGTTTAGAAATAATGATGTACCATTCCATGTCAAAAGAACAGTTTTGATGCAGCTCTCATATCCTGTATATTGCATGGTTGGGAGTCATGGATGAGCGAAGATATAAGACATGTCAAAGCTCTATAACAGGTGTATAAAGCAACTGTTGGGTCGTGTTCATAACATGAGTAATGATATGTTCATGGTGGAGCTTAGCTAACCTATCCCTATGCATTAGTTACTGCTAAAAAGCGTAAGTTTTTCAAAAATGTGTGGTCCATTTGCTTACACCATGTAATTAATGTTAAATTCTAACTGCTACATATCCAGGTATATAGAAGTCTATTATTTTCACGAACTTGATGATGTACAAAATGCAATGAATAGTATGAAATGAGATTTTCTAAGCAGATGCAATACTTGCTTTTTCCTTCCCTCATGACCTTTGTGTAATCTGAAATATATTCAGGTAGGATTCCAAACTTTTAGGCGAGTCATTGATAATACTGGTCAAGAATAGTAATGGTCCCAGATCCAAACCCCATGGCACTCTGCTGGTTACCTCAACCCATTTGAAAAAGGCTCCTGTTAATATGCTCCTTTTATTTTAATCATAAACTATAACGTACGTTGTTTATATTCTTAAAGCATGTATTTTTGTCAATAAAATATCTTCCTATCTATCTATCAATATATATGTATGTGTGTGTGTGTGCGTGTGTGTAATTTCGTAATTGTAAATTACATACGTCTGTGTATCATTTACCTGCTATAAAGTACATACGTGTGTATGTGTGTATCATTTCCTAATTGTAAAGTAGACACGTCTGCTTGTGCGTCTTTGTGTGCATACATGTGCATGTGTGTGTGTGTGTTCGCATATTTTGCTTTATAACATCTGGCTGAGTAACAACTCAACAGATCACAGAGAAAATACAGCTGTGACAACCTCTCACTCCACGATGGACAAGATGCAAAACTTATCAAGCCTCAAAGTTTTTTACTGGAGGATGTGGGGAAATGTGCCCACCGTGGGGCGACAAGGCCACCACCAGCCACCATCGCTGCTGTTAACTCCTGTCACATCCCGATTACCTCCAATTGCCGTACTTCTTCCCCCATCGATCCACCACAAGTGAAGGGAACTTCTTATTCACCTCTTTTCGTTTCCCAACATCTATGAACAGTTCTCTCTCTCTCTCTCCTCGGTCCTCCTTCGTTCTCCACCGTTGCTTTCATGTCTCCGTTTCTTCATACACAGGAAAACTACCTTCTGTAGTCTGGAATCTTTCTTTGCAGATGTTGGAACCATCCAGGTTTTGGAAACAAATATCCAGTTGGTTCCTCATCACGAAGACCAACCACTCTGATGACCCAATAAACTGGTGCAACATCAGAGTTGCAAGCGGAGGAGAATTCTGATAAAGGAACCGCTGGATATCCTATGTGAGGGATATGGCCCGTGGGGAAGGTTTTGTGATGCAGGTCTCAACGCCTCACACTGCAGTAGGCTGTCAATGGAAGATGTAATTATGTTGTCGACGTTCAGCTGTCCTCCTGTTCCGTTTGCACAGTTTCATCTTCACCGTGGAAGGCTTCTCTTTCTCTGTCTTATCCCAGCGCTGTAAGCACCACGAGTTGTAGCCTCTCTCTACTTCACAGTCTTTCTTTCATTTCCTTACGTTTTCCGTTCGTCTCCTATTCTTCTGTCTTCACATTCTTTCTGTCACTTCCGTGGTATAGCGGTCAGCGTCATGGGTAAGCCTGCCAGGGTCTGAGTCCTCGTCAGGGCGGTTAGCTCACAGCCGACCGATGGTCTTCATCCTCCCCTTTGAGTCTAGTCGACACTGTCCCAATATTTCTACAAACGTGCCATGGATTACTTTTCTTTCACAGTATTTCCAGTTTTCATTTGGGTTTCATGAACCAACCCCTTCTTCCTGCCGTATCCCATTTGACAGTTACTGACTTACCCCAGTCTCTGGGGGCCACCAGGGGGAGTCACTGACTTACCCCAGTCTCTTGGGGGGAAAAGGGAAGTCATCACTAACTTATCCAGTCTCCAGTGGGACCAGGGAGAAGTCACCGATTTACCCTCCATTTCCAATTGGACTAGGAAATGTCACAGTCACTAAGTCTTACCCCCATCTCCGGTGGAACCAAGGAAAGTCACCAAGTCACCCTATACCCAAGGAGGAACTAAGGAATCCATCCCCCCTGCATCAGGGAGGTTCCCACCTTCCCTCAATTAAGTAACACGCCACACAACAAACCTCAGAAACAATTACAACCCAACGCATGAAAAAAAATAAGGACCCATGACCCACACACGCACGCAGATGAGAGCAGACCCTCGCGCTCAACTCACTCGCGTGCATGAAATATGCACAAAGGCACGCGAGAACGCATGTGTCAGTCGAAACCACACCTTTACCCAACAAATACAACAAAAAAGATATCCATACAAACAAGAAACGTCATATATATACATATATATATATATATGTATATATATATATATATATATTATTTCTACTTATTATCTATTAAGAAGATTCATTTGTAAAGTTGAGATGTTCCACAATCCAGCCAAACCGTACGTAACGGTCAAGTCAAGGACGAGGTACGACTGTTCGACGTACATCTTCCGTTGCGCCAAGCGCCACGGACAAGGGGTACGACCCCTGAGCACGACTGAACGACTCTTGACCACGACGGTACGACCCTCGAGCACGACAGTACGCCTGCTTATCCCTACTGGCACAACTCCCGGGCATGATGCGCCTGGGCTTCGAGTTTAACCCTGCAAGGGATCACGTCACAAAGGCCTAAGGGTCGTGCCGTCGTGCTCCAGGGTCGTGCCATCGTGCTCAAGGGCCGTGCCGTCGTGCTCAAGGGTCGTACCTTCGCGCTCCAGGGTCGTGCCGTCGTGCTCCAGGGCCGTGCCGTCGTGCTCAAGGGCCGTGCCGTCGTGCTCAAGGGCCGTGCCGTCGTGCTCAAGGGTCGTGCCTTCGTGCTCCAGGGCCGTGCCGTCGTGCTTCAGGGCCGTGCCGTCGTGCTCAAGGGCCTTGCCGTCGTGCTCCAGGGCCTTGCCGTCGTGCTCCAGGGCCGTGCCGTCGTGCTTAAGGGCCGGCCTAGGCGAGGCATTACATCAACGAGAGGCGAAGCTCTGGTCAGCAGCTGACAGGTCTGAGTGTCCCATGTGTCTCCCTCACTCATAGTGACCCGCCACCACCATCACCACCACCACCACAGCGACTACCCCCACCTCCACCACAGCTATTACCCCTCCTCCTCCACCACCACCACCACTCCGACCCGCTACCATACGAAGGGAAGTGGGGGAAATCAAAGACGAGACGCAGGATATAAAATGGGAAGTGTTGCGAGAGAAGGAAAAGACAGGCTGTCAACGAATACGCAAACACGATGGCAGGACACCACCAGACACGGGGAACAGGACTGATGAAAAGTGAAGCCGAGAAACTTCACGTGATACGCGAGGGTACCTTGGGATGCAGGGGAGGAGCAATGTAACAGGGGAGGAGCAATATGGCAGGGGAGGAGCAATATGACAGGGAGGAGCAATTTGACAGGGGAGGAGCAATATGAGAGAGAGAGAGAGAGAGAGAGAGAGAGAGAGAGAGAGAGAGAGAGAGAGCAGCCCCAGTCCATCCAGCTGTCAAGAGAAGGACCCCCACTTGTCGTCTCCCGACCATCTCCCAAGAAGCATCTGGATGTGAACCGTCTCACTGGGGCGGCAGGGGAGCGGTGCGCGCTTACCCGACTGGCTGATCATTACCGTATTGACAGCCGAGTGCCGGAGAAGGACACACGGCTACCCAGCCCGGCATTACCGCCCAGGACTCACGGCTACCCAGCCCGGCATTACCGCCCAGGACTCACGGCTACCCAGACCGGCATTACCGCCCAGGACTCACTGCTTCCCAGATCGGCATTAACCATCCAACACAATAATGAGAAACGTTTTCTTTGATAATAATGAAACGTTTTCTTCTGCTCAACCGAAGGCATTTCAAAAACTCGTTCATTTACAATTCCTTTCATCTTCAATACCGTCTTAACATCACTGAGGATAATGTGGAATTATAGAAGTAGCTACTGTTCGGGATGAATTATGAGAAAATATTCTCAACGCTTATTTGAGAAGGGATTTTGGGGTTGTTTGGTGTTGTGTTGGGGTTAGAGAAGCAATGGCGTTAGCATAAATATATTGGCTCCAGGCATTATCCAAACTTCCATCCCCTTTCCATCAGGCCTTAAAAACCCCGCCCACCAAGCAGCGTAAACTGTCTAGAGACACCAGACCCGAGAGGGATTCTGAGTTGACTCTACTTGTCTAAATCATCAGGACTTTTGACTTAACCCTATTGAGAGCATCGTACAGGCACCAAATACTGTATATGAGAAGCACAAATATAGACGAAATGACTCCACTATCTTCTAACAAATGTACTTCCTCGAGACAAAAGACCCTGTTAAGCAAGTACTAGGTCCTCTTTCACAAGAACTTACACAATCCCCATAACTTCTACGAAGTAGGAAGACCCCCCCCACCCCAAACAAAGCTCCTCCGAGACTCATTTAAATCAAAACAGAACAATATCTCGTACAGGAACTCCTCCCCCCCCCCTTCACCTCCCCTAATGCAGCACAACAGAGACCATCCCAGACAAGGGACAAAAGACCACCTTAAAACAGGCGTAAAGAATGACTCCTCCACACCAAGTCTCAGAACCCCACACCAGGAGGCATGTAGAACCACTAATCTTTCTCGAACACCAAAACACTACAGTGCAGCCGGCCAAGCACCTCCTGCACGTGCGGTCAGCTACCCCGCTTCTATAAACACACAAGGTTCTCATACGAATTTCCTCTGTCGCTTTGAAGTAGGTCATGACCCCGACGAACCCTTCACTGTAAAGCGACCTGGAACCATAAGCCAATTGCAAACTCATGCTGACCTAACCCAGTTCCGTACTGGAAAGCATTTTTTGCCTGTCTAAAAAACATTGCGCTAAAATCTTTACATGCAAGATTTAGCTTTAAAAATAAAACATTTTACCCTTCAATAACATAATTACTGTCTAGTTCCATCCAACACTTTTTAGTCAGCCAGCGCGAACAGCGATGTGCTTTTAAAGCCACGGAAAAAAAAAATCGGCAAACTCAAAAAGCGAGTCGAGGATTGAGAAAAAAAAAAGCTTTGATGAAGCTTCCTAATTACCGAACCGAACCGTTGGCGAAACGCGTTGGGTGATCATGACGTCACAACAGGCCTGACGTTGGCATTCTCTCAAGATACTTCGAGTATTAACGTGTCTCGGTATAGTCTTTAGACCGTGTCATTACGAGAACTCTTTCCCTGTTCCCTATTTCTTGCAATATTTTCTTTTATATTTCTACTTATTTGCTATTCTTTCCTGAGTTCGTGTCTATACGTTTCCAATTACTCTCAAGTCACTCCATTTGCCGTCTCCATCTTTTCACTATGAATTTTCTGTGATTAAATATTGTGTTTATGTCTTGCCACTATTGTTATAGCTCACTTTCGGACTCAGAATATTCTACAGTTGTCCTATAATTGTACTGGGAGGATAATCATGCGTGGTGTAAATTGAAAGGATGACTAATGAATAATAATCAAACGCTATGAACAATCCATGTTCAAAAAAGGCTTGTCTAAGATAATTACACTATTCCTTTAAAACACACTTTGACAATGGACTTCCCTGCAGTATGTGAACTGACTTTCTAAAAGTTTATGTAACAATTCTCAAAAAAATATATTTAAAACGTTTTCAAATAAGACAAAAAAAAATCAAGAGGCTTGCTACCAGAGGGTGAGGTGGTCTTATCATGCAAGATCAGTTAGTGATCGAATAAATTAATGCTCATTAATGCTCAATGACGAAATCTACCTCCCTGTATATTACCTAATCACCTCCCCCCAACCCACAACACACACACACACACACAACCTCTACGTAACCTGATCTTGTGGCAAAAATTGCTGGGCGTGAAAACACATTTCTGTCCAACATGGTCAGCAACAACAACAACAACAAAAAAAAGCACCTTGCTGGGAATGTTATACGAGACGAAATATACATTAGTGTCACAGGGGAAACGAAAAATGCAAAAATGGGGTCCTACGAGTGTAAACTGTCCATCCTTACATTCACGAACAGGTAAATAAAGAGGTAAAGAAATAAACTGTAACTTACTCGGGAGGGCTGGTGGGTTTCTGGGCCAGGGCGATGGCCAGCGAGAACAGTCCTATCCCACGCTTGGATGCAGGACCCGCCGCCACCAGCGTCTGAGACCTCCTGCTGGGGGTGTCAGCGTCCTCCTCTCCATCATCCACACCAGTTCCTTCACCTCCCGCGGCGGCTGACGCCCTTACTCTCTTGTGGACCGGGTACACCAAGGGCGCCAGGACCTCGGCAAGCGATCGCCGCCGCTGGGCCACTATCAGGTCTTCGAGCCATGCAGGGTAGTCCCTTCCGAATGTAAACAATGTTAGGGGGAAACGAGCGTAAAGTCTTCACAGTGAACTACAAGCATAACAACATTCTTATCGTTCACACGCATATACTAGGACAAGTTACCTCAACTTAGGATATCTATTACGACATATCAGCACAGTATATTCATTCGAATACAATCAGCACGGTATATCAATCAACACATATACAGCACGCCAATGTTTTGCACTGGTAGACAAATATGCCAACTGTTAAGTAGCGTGTTTTCTTTTATATTCTTTTTAATTAATTCTCGCATTCAAAGAGAGGTCAAAACTGTAATGGGTTTCATCTAGAATCTGTGCCAGTGTTCTCATGTCCAGCAAAGATATGTGACGTGGGTAAAGGTGTGGGTTTTATAAAGAGTCATCAAAATGATACCGACTGACCATGTCTGGAGGAGGTCTTCATCAGCAGCTGTGGTCAAGGTTGGCCCCGCCTCCTCCCACGTCTTCCTTTCGTAACCTATGCAGTACACAAAAATATAATTAAATAATTACACATCATATGTAACTAAATAACACGCGTGGACACTCATGTGCACACAAATATGGCTATAATTATGTAACTCCAGACCCATTTTATGATGCCGTTTCGAGGCTACGCTCCACGCGAGAACAGGGTAAGGTGGGCTCCTCCTAGGCGGAAACGCACTCCCTTCTGTTCCCTCTTGACATT
>JAUUDW010015542.1:0-10086 GCA_032361385.1 Panulirus guttatus | reverse complement strand
AAACAGCAATTACTTTCGAAGCAAAAGCTTCATTCAGCTCTCCAGATTCGGGCCTGTTCCCTCTCATAATTGATAAGGAACACAGGAGCCAAGACTAACCCATCCAGGCACAAAAATCGATAGAACAAAATACACAGAGAGCCCACGTAGCCATCCGAGTGATGTCCAAAATGGCTGAAAATCTCCTTTCTTTTCGAACCATAGTCGGCTCCTGGATGATGAAAGACTCTTTACGGAAACATCTGCTCCTACAATGGCTCCCAGCCCGTCCTCCGGACGGCCCAGCCCGGCCCCCATGCCCTACTCATGCGAGCCCTCACGGCCGTGTATGGCTAGGCCTAATGATAAAAGTCCCCTTCAGGAAGTTACCTGGAGAAAGTTACAACGCCGGGATCAAGCATGGGACCACTGGCATGTGAACCATACAGTGACAAGTCTAGCATGCCTTCCTCATCAATGTATAACATGGCTCCACCATCAATGTATGGCATGGCTACACCATCAATGTATAATAGCATGGCTCCACCATCAATGTATAATAGCATGGCTCCACCATCAATATATAGCGTGGCTCCACCATAAATGCAGAGGAAGAAGCCACCGACAAACATCTACCAGGCTGGCACCACTGTCATACCAAGCAGGATACCGCCATCAAACATCATATAGAATGGTCCTGCTACCATCGAAGCATCGCGTTTAGCTAAGCACCACCGTTAAACATCAGGTCTAACATGGCAGCATCGCCAAACATCTAACTGTTTGGCACCACATCAAACATCAGATATCACACCAGCAAAGCATCATCTTCATGCATCAAGCAGGTTGCCAACACCAATATTCGCAATACTAACACAACCAACGCCACACAACACATCTCTGTAGCACCAGCGACCAAAGTACCTCACCTACAAGGCAACACCTTCGGTCACGACACGGTCCTGTTATCAAGCCAGGATCAAGGCATCGTATACCAGC
Source organism: Panulirus guttatus (assembly GCA_032361385.1). NCBI lineage: Eukaryota > Metazoa > Arthropoda > Malacostraca > Decapoda > Palinuridae > Panulirus > Panulirus guttatus. Next base: position 9,108 of record JAUUDW010015542.1, on the reverse strand, counting down.
GCCCTCTTTTCCGAGTCACGAAAAGACGGTGTTGTCAACGAAGTAGTAACACTGCGCACGGATTAGCACGGCACAAAGGGACGACGTATGCCAATACGCCTTTAACTAGATCGGACTGCTACCTGATGATAAGACTAGGGCGTAGAGAACCCGCCAAGCCTAGGAACTTTCGGAGGTAATGGTTAAATACGGCTCTGGTAATACTGTCTTCAACTCTTAGGGTTATATGAAGCCCCCCCCCCTCTTTGTTCTGGTAACTCTGCCTCGGGGTCTTGAGGTTTGGGAAGCCCCTCATTTTGGTAACAATGACTCCCAAGTCTTGTTGTGGGGGGAGAAGGCTGACGACCAGGTCTGGCTGGGTACGAGGAAAAGCCGCGGCCCCTACCTGGGGCAGTCCGGCGGGCCGTCAGCTCCAGATGATATACAATATGACAGCTGAGACCTCGCGTCAGTGAGGTGGGCAGGAGGAGGTGAGCGAGGAGGGGAGAGGAGGTACACTGATCATCGAGACGAATCGGCCGTCCAAGTTTTCATTCAAAATTCTGAAAAAAGGAGGATGAAGAAGAAATACTACACATGATTTCTACATCGACCAGACGCATGCGTAAGATTTTCGCCAAAAAGCTGGTCGAACGAGGCGTCCGTCCCCAACGCGTAGGCAAAGCAGACCGTTAATGTGGTGCCAGCCAGCCTCACAGTCTAGCGACCAGTACACAGGCGACCTTAACCCCTGACCTTAACGAACTCCTAATCAAACAGGCCATCTCCCGTGCACACAGGGCACACACTATGCTTCGTCAGTCGAATAATCTGCAGAAAAGTATAGATAAACTTTAAACATTTCACTGAAGAATCGTACGTATAGATTGACACCATCCCTCAGAACACTTCCCGTCGTGAAAGGTGATAGTAGTTAAGTATCTGGTGCCAGCAGAGGCTTCTACGATTGAACGGTGATATAAACTACTACTGGAAGGAAGGAGAGAACTTCAAATAAACGCCCTGAAATGTATAGTAACGAATGAGAGAGGCTGGCGACAAGGGAGAGGGCGAGGCGAGTCGAGAGAAGAGAGGGGCAGGTGAAGCTGGCGGCAGCGGGCGGGTTCCCACAGCAGGCGCGCACGACACGGAAAACGGAGTAGGTCACGTACACGTTATCCATGCTCGCCTAATGTTCCTTATACTTTTTAGTATCAAACCACAACCGCGCTATCCGGTTTCATAATCATAACCCCCGAGTCATACTACTACGGGTATGTTAAAGTCTGCCAGAGTCGTGTGAGCAGTGGGACATGCTTTCAGACCAGAAATGATGCTAATTGGGAACCCCCCCCCCTCCCTCGGGAGAGAAAGCAGTGTTGTGAGGGTCGCTAAGCGGGAATGAGGGAGGCAGGGAGGCCAGTCTCTCCTGTCAACTTCCGTAACGTCATGAGGGCCAAACTTCTGGTAATGTGATACTCATTACACCCTGTCTCTTCTGTCAATAAACAGATTCTATTGATACATATATTTCGTGGAGCAAGCTACGTGTTCTTGACGGTATCCGGCTGAGACGGGAATGGAATGCACGGAAATTCAAATCTTATCACTCCATTCCATTACATTTCTTCATCTTTAATACAAGATTTTCGTAAAGTCTTCTACATTATTATACTACTGATCTTGCGGTTTAAATGACATGTGATTATAACCTTACAAGGCGCTCGGAACAATAGGCAGAAGCGATCCACTTGAACCAGTCGATTGACTCTCCTCTTGCTACCATTGTGCGGTACGTTGTGTATGTCTACGCAATGTCTTGTTCAAACTACTCTCCACCCGACACTTTTTATAGCTCCGCTATTGGCACTGCGTCTTTTTTTTTCTTCAACGTCAAGCGGCAGTTAATTTCATAAACCGTTAACCGTTATTACAACTGGCAACTGTTCCCGATGCTACCTCGGCGAGGTATGAGGCACTTAATGATTGAAAATAATGAACATCATATCATCAATGTAAGTTTGATGGGTTGGTGAGTACACGGAATACTGCCTTGGCGCTGCGCGTAATTCAGTTTATATATCATTGGGTTTCGGAAAGGATGATTCACTGGGAGGAACCATACACACACTGACTGGCTTCAGGTAGTGGTACTAAGTCACCACTGGGAAACACGTGACTTACGGTCATTCCTTGGGAGGGTGTAGAGAGATTCCTGAGGTCAAGGTATAGAGTTTAAGGAACGTGTATGAGATGACCACAACAGCTTTAGGGTAATCGGATATTCTCTCGGTCAAATTTTCGGTCGTAAGCTACAGAATTCTGAACTGGCACAGGGCGCTGTGAGCAACTACTCGAGCAGCTCACAGTTAAGATACGGTTAAAGGCGTAAGGCTCTATGATATATCAGAAGGGCGGTTGTGGTGTTGCAGGTGCAGAATGTGCGTGGCTGTAAAGTTAGAAGGCATCGGAAGGGTGAGGGTGGTGCAGCTGCAGCGTGCACGTGGCTGAAAAGTCGCGGGTGGAAAGCGTGACGCCCTGCCTGCAGCGAGCACAAAACACACGTGCTCGACTGACGCATTTCTTGCATTGGGTAACTTTTATTATTCTAATTCGATTTTACGATTACGACGACGCAGTTTAATCTTGCCCACTTTACGGGTGAGATGTTTTGAAGGTTGCAGATAAGTGATGATTACACAGTTGCCAGGTTAGAAGTTTTAGTTGAATGAGAATTCCAGGATCGCAAATGAGGCAGGGGAAATTGTGGATATGCAATCAATTCAATTCTTTTTTGTCTTCAAAACACGTAGAGTCTTCGTGATTATTTCGTCAACTGAAAGAAATTGTTGGCAAAATTACCGTGAATGCGGTACAGCCGACTACCAATTACGCGTTGTAAAACTAGGGACTCAACGGAATACCAGCTATTATCAACGATCAATCACGTCCTGTAACGTTTCATTTTGTTTCTACGGTGACGGTGACTCACTTCTTCTCTGATGCAGGAAATCCTTACTGCAATTGTCACAGGTTTTCAATGCAGGGGTAATATATACCTCATGCCAGTGTCATGTGCACGGATTTACCGACACTATGAATCCAGCACCTCTGGCGTATGCACCGAGTGACAACAGTACTGGGTCACATGAACGTACCCTTAACGTGGAGGGACGCCAGGTAAAAAAAGAGAGTTGAGGAACAGCGAAAGACAGATCCTGATGCAAGTGTGTACACACCATGCACTGGGCCCCCCGAAACACCTTGCATGTAGGACCCCTTGGGTCGATATATCTACGTTTACTCCCGTTTGTTTATATCGTGACCTAGCAACGAGCTTGTTACCCGCAGCCTTAAACGACCGGAGGTCTCGTGCCGTCGTCTGAGAATGAATTCGTACCACTGTCATCTCAGAAAAGCAGGTAGATCATCGAGAGAAGGGATCCTGAAGGTGAATGTCTGGGCCGTCTCCGTGGGCTATGCCAGTTGGGGAGACGACGAGTCTATAAATACGCTAAATAGGAATTCGTTCACCCACCACCTCTCTGGTCTGGTCTTGTTGTGTATGTGCTGTACACACACGTAAGTAGCTGTCTCAGCCCGGGGCGTAGGAGTAACGGAGAGGAATGTACAGAGAGATGAAGATGCAGGTGTCATGTCCATCAGTAGACTCACCTGAGTTCCAGATCCCAGACACAGGACGATCTCCAACAAACGTTCACGCGAAATCACTGCACTACGCTCGCACTCGCTGGCCCGCCGTGGAGATTCACAACAAGTTACACACTTTTCTCTTGGTATGTAGGTATAACATATATTCACACTTGTACCCGTATCGATTCATGAACACAACAATATGGCAGTGATGGGTTTAGAGGTTGATTTTTGTGCTACGGCATAACTACTCCGCGGAATTCGGTCTACGCCAAGTGAATCGTCCGAATCGATTCTCTGGCAGCGCTGCCACCGCACGTATGAAGAGGCTCGTGAGCTATGGAGGCTTAGCGCCGCGGCGCCCAATTACAGGGGTCTATATTCCGGGCTCTTCCCGTGAACGTTTATTGAGGTTCTGGGTCGTCACTGTTTGACGGCTTGTCTTCCTGTGCTGGACTTGCCCAATTCCCGTGGTGAGATTTAAGTACGCATTCCCCCATAGAGTCCTCTTACATAAGGCAGAGTGAGCGAACATGGAAAAACCGTATGAACCGTAAACACGAAAAACGTACAGAATCATCGTTCACTTTCCGTGACGTAATGTGACGTCACGTCGTTGGCCAATCAGGCTCCGCAACTCCTCTGATACGCTCGCACCAGAAGCAGGAGGTACGTTCACCTTAATACGCACGGCGATGAGACCTCCTCTGCATTTCGCCTGATTCGTAACTGAAAAGCAAACGCACGAGACGGAGACTTTACGCCACGGGACGTAAGATACGCCCGAGAATTGCCCTGCCAACGAACTGGAAACCAAAATCTTAACAATCTGCTCCAAGATTGTAGAGCCCCACATTGAGGGGCTAACGCCGCCGACTCCACATAGAAAGCTACATAGCACCTATTGCCACAGCTGACTCCGGGCGCTTACTTTTGTTATTGTGTGTAACACATACGGCCCACAGCTTTTGCTTTTTTCTATTTACCGGGACGCAAACGACATAATTCGTCATTAACTCTGCTAAAGATTTTTTTCTCATGTAATTATTTATTTAGTTATTTACTAATTACCTGCGGATGTGGCTGCAGGTTACATGACTGAACTATCGTACGAAATTAGCCCAGCGGAAGCTAAATTTACCACAGGAGGTGTAAACACTACGAAAATGGTAGGGGTCCAGGACTCCAATTAGCAGCAGAGTAGGTCTCGATCCCCCTACGGTACGACACCTCGAGCAAGACGATACGTATTGGCCACAGAGCACACCCGTACGACCCTTGGGTGTCACGACCCGGCCTCCTGACCTGACCCTGTCACGCCATCTTGCCCACAACGGGTCGTTCCGTCGTGCACTGGTGGTAGTTATACATTAGGAATACGACAGAAGATTTGTACCCTTTTAACTCACAGCTGAGAGACTTCACACAGCTTTTTTTTTTATCTTTGCGAATGATATAAAGTTTGACTCACTTATTCGGTAGTTTGTTATCAATAAATATATCTTTTTCCACGACGTTAATGAGAGGAATCGGGAACAGCAGCTGCCACGACAACTGCAGCAACATCTGCGTCTAAGAGCAACACACACACACACACACACCTGTGGCAACAGTAAGAATAACACAACAGTGGGAATGGGAGAGTAGGTGTGGTAGCAGAAACGGCCGGAAGGGGTGGAAGGGTGTGTGTGTGTGTGTGTGGGACGATCGTTAACGAATACGGGCGGTAGTTTGTCTACGATCAACGCCTCTCATGACGAAGAGGTACGGAGGCGCACGGGGGAGGAAATCTGCGACGCACGGACGCAGCAACCGTGAAGGATACGGAGAGAGAGAGAGAGAGAGAGAGAGAGCAGTGACCGGAAAGGAACAGTAAGTGTCACTACGGCCGCAGCGACAGGCGTATCAGTTACGACACCACCAACTCCACCCCCTCCCCCTAGAGCGACGACACCGCCATCGCGGCCGAAGCAGCGAGTGACGAGAGGAAGTTCCTCCATCACCACACCACCACCACCACCAGTGACAGTCGTTACCTGTTGACTGAAGGAACAGCAGCAGGCGTACAAGTAACCAGAGGAAGCAATGTCGGCAACAGGATGTGGTGGTTACGTAGGCCTATACCGGGGCCGCGGCTTCCAACAGCCCTTGCGAGTAGTGAGCTGAATAGGAGCAAACACGACACAGCTTTGGTCTGAGACCGAGCTCTTTCGGTAGAAGACCTCCGACACCATCGTTAAGGTATACGTAAGGTCCCAGACCTTGCCTTGCCAGACTAGGGTTATAGGACTTCCGAAACTGTTTTTAGGTAAGGTAAGGTCCCAGACCTATTGTGGGGGAAGAAGGCCTCCGAAACCATCGAAATGTATACGTAAGGTAAGATAGGGTTCCAGACCAAGATGTTTGGAGGGGAAGGGGTTGTAGAAGACCTCTGAAACTATCGTAAGGTACACGAAAGGCGAGTTTAAAGTCCAAGGCAGAGCTGAGTAGTTAAAAAGACTTGGGGAAACCAACGTAAGGCATATGCATATAAGGTGCTCTAGTACCACGAAAAGGAAGCAGCCACATCAATATTTGCTACTGAAAATGCCATAACCAACAGCAAGTGACCAGGACTAGTTACTAGGGACCCTCAGTTACGAAAGTATCTAAACCACCAAAGGCAAGCCATAGTGGATGTAGTACCAAGCGCTTTTAAGGAGCAGTGATACAAGTTCTAGCTACTATAGAGGGCGTATCATCATCAGAAGTAACTACAAAAGCAGTACCACTAGCTGTGCTAACGAACCAGTAACTCTCACAGCAGTGCCAGCATCGGCAATGGCACTGCACAAAGCACTGGAGCACATTAAGCAGCACCAACCTAAAAAAAAATCTATATTTTTTCAGAAAAAAAATGACGTCTTTCAAACAACTGTTAACCTGTCAATTGCTCCACCACCTACGTAAACGGTGACTTGGTTCAAGACAATAGAGCTTTATTTCATTTTCCATCGGCATTTGCGAACGAAGAAACATGTTTCACGTTCAGTCCCACAGCTACTGGAGAACATTTTCCATCATAGTGACACGCGCGATGAAGATACACTGTCGGGACTGCAAATGGAATGGAACTAAAGAAAACGGAAACTGCTGACAAAATTCTATCCGGAAAAATATGCGCTAGATATGAGGTCACACACCCCTGGGCCTGGCTGGCTGCCATTTCAGCTAGTCACTTGCCATCGGGAAATTTCCACGGGACTGGAAGATTGTTAACCTAACGACAATAATAAAAAAAAGTCTCTACTCAGAAATCATCGTCCAATTAGCCTGAGGTCCGGTTTGCCAAACTTACGTCCACCGTCAATCGTTACAAGATTGTAAATCATTCTGAGCAGGTTGGTCTCCCCACACCACGGCCTCTCGAAAATTTTATATGTGGCTCTTCATGAAAACTCTGGCGAGACCTACCACAGAGGACCATCATTTCATTCGTGTCGTGGCTTTTGATAAAGTGATCATGTCTCACAAGTCTATCAGATTTCCTCTTGATAGAGCAATGTCATTAAACTGGTCTTCAGAAACTATTCGATTAAGTTCCCCAATCAGAGATTAATGGCAAAAGTTGTCACACGGTGAACTTCGGTGATCAGAATATTGGTTAACTGGCCGAAAATAAGAGCAGTGATTTACGGTCAAGCCTTAAAAATTGCTGGACGTGAGAAGTGCTGTGCCCCAGGGATCAGTCTTGGGACCATTTCTCGTTTTCGTATCATGTCTTTCATAATGGGCTTCACTGAAAGGTAACGCAGGCGACGCTAAACACGAAATTAGTCTCCGGCAGAAACAGAAAATCTACCGCTCTAAGCTGGCATGGACAGGACTCACGGGTGGCAAAGAGATTTTGATATCGATTTTAGTACAAAGTTGAACGCTTCGGCAGTAAAGAAAACGGAAGGGCAAGCTACAGTATGAATTCCGTCAAGCTACAAAAGGTAAATGAGGAGAGGGACTTAGATGTAATAATCACCAATGACTTAAAACCAATTAATCAGTGGGTAGAAGAAGGCGAACGTTCGTTGATTTGTAGGGCATTGGATTCTAAATCAAAGAAACTAATTCCCACTCAGTTAAGTCCTCTAGTGCGATTCCCCCACCAATACTGTGCTTTGGTCACCATTCTTAAAAAGATGAAAAGAACAGAGATAGAGTACAGCGGCGATCTTCCGAAGTGATATCCGGACTGAGAAATAATTCGTATGATAAACGTATTGGTGACTTAGTCTCATTAAACATGCGGAAACGAGTTTAAGAGTTATGTGATATGTATATATTCAGAATTATCAAAGGCTTCTGCAATCTCGATCTAGACAGGTACTTCACGCAGTATTTGACTGATGATCACTCTTAGTAATGGGTATAAACTCGTGGGCAAACTCGTTGCTTCGAATAAGTGTTTATGAACAGACTTGACAAATACGTCGCTATTCAAGTCCACGACTTTCAGGCATTTCTCCACGAGACGTCTGTTTGCTATCCTTCCCTTACCACACTCGTCTCCGTGGTCTCTGTCTCTTCCACTGCCACAGACAGTCTCCAAAGGGCCCAATTGTCAGCTACTGTTTGCACTGCACTGTATTCCTTCCCTCCTTTGACGGACTACGTGCCCTCTTCCCTCCCTCCCTCCTGTCAAAGGACCCATTCCTTCTTCCCTCCTTTTAAGGGACATAGCCAGTCTATCTAGCTTAGAAAAGAGGAGGTTAAGAGGTGATCTAATACGGACTTTCAAAATCATCAAAGGCTTTGATAATCTTGATCGAACAAGCTCCTTGAGACTTGAATCATCTGATTTCACTCGTAGTAATGAATACAAAATTCGTAGGCAAACGTTTCGCTTCGAATGAGGCGAAGTACTTTTTCCTCAACATGATTTTTAACATACGGAATGAATTGCCAGTTAGAGTAGTTGAAAGCAGTACTATACACATACGTTTAAGAATAGTCTTGATAACTATTTCGCTTCACGTTCATGAAATAACATTATTTGCTCCTCCTCAGTCACGTTAACAATTTGCAGGATTTTCTCGTTTAATATTTCAACACCTTCCAACTTTCACCTCACCGGTTTATGAGTTTCTGATCTCTTTCGCTGCCACAAATAGCCTAGAAGTGACTCAAATAGTCTATAGCTGTTTGAATTCCATTGAAATCCTTTGTATTACTTTGAAATGCTAAGGACAAAATGTGATGTGAGCAGGTTGATCATGCAAGAAGGACGAAGTACTACATGAGGCTTTGGGGTGTCGGGGCTCGAACATTCAAGAGGGTGATAGGCGTGCATGGGATGAAATGAATTAGATCAATGTGGGGATTGTTGGGCGTACTCTCAGCGGGTTGAACCAGGGCATATGAGGGTGATTAGGAAAACCATGGAATAGCCTGCGGGGCTTGATTGTGTAGGCGCTAGTTGCCGAGCGTTACACATGGCCGAAA
>JAUUDW010015541.1:0-17490 GCA_032361385.1 Panulirus guttatus | reverse complement strand
CTCTACCTTCTCATGTCTTTCCCAATAACTATGACCTGGCTCATTTCAAGAGACATGTCTTTCACTTTCTCAAAAATCTGTAAATACTTTCCCTGTCTGTTTTTCCCCCTTTCTCAGTTCTCTGTATTTCAATTAGGGCCCGGCCTTGATGTGGACTTTTGTCCGTGACTGGAGCCTTCAAAAAAAGAAAAAAAAAAGAAAAAAAGACTACTAGTACATGACCCAGTGATCACTACTGAATGACCCAGTGATTACTAATACATGACACAGTGACACCAGTGTATGGCCCAGTGATCACTAGTGCATGACCCAGTAATCACTTGTACATGACCAAGTGATCACTAGCGTATGACCCAGTGATCACTACTGCAAGATCCAGTGATCACTAGTGCATTACCCAGTGATTACTATTGCATTATACAGTGATCATTAGTGCATGACCCAGTGATCACTGGTGCATGGCCCAGTGATCACTAGAGCATGACCCAATGATCACTAGTACATAAACCAGTGATCACTACTGCAAGACCCAGTCATCACTAGTGCATGACCCAGCCATCACTAATAAATGACAGTGATCACTAGTGCATGGTCCAGTTATCATCAGTGCATGACACAGTGATCACTAGTACAAAATCCAGTCATCACTAGTGCATGACCCAGTGATCACCAGTATATGATCCAGTGATCACAAGTGCATGACCCAGTGATCACTAGTGCACGACCCAATGATCTCTAGTGCATGACCCAGCGACCACTAGTTCATAACACAGTGATCACTAGTTCATGACCCAGTGATCGCTACTACATGACCCAGTGATTACTAGTGCATGACCTAGTCATCACCAGTGCATGACCTAGTGATCACCAGTACATGATCCAGTGATCACTAGTACATGACCCACTGATCAGTGGCGCATGACCCAGTGATCACTAGTGCATGATCCAGTGATCACTATTGCATGACCCAGTGATCATTAGTGTATGATCCAGTGATCACTAGTGCATGACCCAGTCATCGCTAGTAAATGACACAGTGATCACTTGTGCATGGTCTAGTATCACTAGTGCATGACCCAGTGATCACTAGTACATGAACCAGTGATCACTACTGCAAGACCCAGTGATCACTAATGCATGACCCAGTGATCACAAGTACATGATCTAGTCATCACTAGCACATAACCCAGTAATCTTAAGTATTTGACCCGGTGATCTTAAGTACATGACCCAGTGATCACTAGTGCATGGCCCAGTGAACACTAGTGCAAGACCCAGTGATCACTAGTGCATGACCCAGTAATCACTATTGCATGACCCAGGGATCACTATTGCATGACCAATTGATCACGAGTGCATAACCCAGTGATCACTAGCGCTTGACTCAGTGATCACAAATGCATGATCCTGTGATCACTAGTGCATGACCCACCCTAATGATCACTAACCTAGAAAGATATCTAAGGTGGGCAGCTGGAGTGTGTGCATCAGTGATTCCAGGCCTCTGGCAATGTCCTCGGAAGGATGCTCGTAAAACAAGATTTCTCGGACAGTACAAAAGGACAGTTCCTCAAGATCAGTAATTACCTGTATGATGTGGAACAGGCGACACGTTTTCAGGTGTCATATATCAGGGTGAGAAACAGTAACCACAGAAGCAGCTGACGTTCCTGAACTAAATAAAGGATTTGACAGACAGACCCAGATCACACCTGAATACATGAAATGATGTAAAAGTTACGAGATATCAGTATTCAGGCTTGCGAAAACAGACAAACTCTAGCAGTGACCATGTACACGGCTACTGAACTCCACCCTGACAACGTGCAGAGTGATGAGGAAGGAACACACTGAAATCGGGTCAGGCTATGGCTGCCGTCTCACGGGTCTCCACCTGTGCGAGGAACTGGGTGGCTGGCATGCGTCCAGCATGCAACCAGGACACCACAGAACCCTAAGGGAGGTAACCCAGATAGAGGTCTGTGCCTGAACTTCCTGCAATTGGAGATAATGCAACGAGAAAAAGAAAATTGTGAGAGACATATTCGACCAGAATATTATCATACATCACCAGTCTGGTCTTCTAACTCGTGGATGGATATAGGGAGGCCAGAGGGACGTCAAAAACTATACCCGACGTGAGGGAGATACGCTATAGGGCAGGGTGACACCCAGACCCGCCCACGTTAAAGCAGAGAAGGAAGAGCAAGGGAGGACAGAACTGCATCTGAACTCTTCTGCTGGGTTTAGTGACGGTAATGTGAAAGCTCTTTTGAGACAAGGTCAAACCCACCATGACACGTAGTAAGAAGAGTTATAAACGATGTCAACAGATGAATACTTAGTAACAGAGCCGTTGGGGAAGAGACCATGTTCAGTCGTGAGGGCAGTGAACACTGAACATTTCAGACATAAGGCAAACAGAACGAGGCCAGAATCTTCAATCGGTGTAAACCTTTACCTCCATATATGCAAACAGGTAATGAGGAAAAAAAAATAGCTATATAGACACACAATCACAAACAGACAGACACATTCATTGACATACAGATACAATCAACATAAACAGACAAACAGACATACACAAAAACAAATACAAATACGCTCATAGGAACATTGAGAAAGAGAGAAGCAGAATAAAACATAAACAAGCCAAGACATAAATCTATGATGCCTCTTCCTTCCCTCGAGCAGCTAAGCTGTGAAACTCTCATCCTGTAACCTATAACCTTCATCCTCTACAAACACTTGCGACCCTGACTGATTTTTCTCTTTAACGTTTCTTTTCACCCCAGATGTCCTTGACCGGGGCATGTTTTGCCCGTGCTGTGTTCTTCACTATACAAGAAAGCCGTGTGTCCCTGGCAGAGCAACCCTGCACGGCCACCAGACACCACTGGTGCAGCTCCTCTAGTACCACCAACCACACCAGGGACTGGTTCTATCTCATCTAAAGCTGCGGTTTGTCTAATCTCCTCCTCCACTTACACCATAAACAACTCACGTCGTCCCGGAGGCTGTGAACACATTATCATACAATACAAAAATTCCTTCCATTGTATTTTTCACTTTAAGAGCCATTTTAGTCATTAGGCTTCAGGCTACGCGACAGCCGACCAGAAAATTATCCAGTATATTACTGTCAGCTCTTAAGAGGAAAGTTTCCTTTTTTTCAGTCTGAACATAAAGACTACCTGGGTTTCAAGTGACCGGACAGAACAGGTGGCTTGCCAAGGCTGGTATATATGTGGCTTGCCATAGCTGAGCTACGGTTGGCTTGCCATGGCTGATATACGAGTAGCTTGCCATGGCTGATATACAGGTGGCTTACCATGGCTGAGCTACAGTTGGCTTGCCATGGTTGGTCTAAAGGTGGATTGCCATGGCTGATATACAGGTGGCTTTCCATGGCAAATCTACTGGCGGCTTGCCTTGGCTAAGCTACAGGTGGTTTGCCGTGGCTAGTCTACCGGTGGCTTGCCATGGGTGATATACGGATCGGTTGGCTGATTAGTTAGACTTTAGACGTACCAACTACCGCAATAATTAAGGCCATCAACGTCAACATGCGTATAGCCACCAGTCGGAGGATCTTGAACATCTTCCGGTGTTCTAGGTCACTATAGACCACATGGACCTTGCTGACCGTGACGCATTGACGGCCGCCCGGGGTCAAGCACGTCGGTTCGAGTCCTGTTCCGGCAGCCGGTTCACAGTTAACACAACCGTTCATCCTCCCCCAGGGATTGATCGGTAAACTAGTTATCTGACATACGCTAAGGTTAGAGCATTGAATGAGATGGTCTTGATCAGGGCTTTCAGCTGTCTGTGTCGTCTCAGCCAACATAAAACACACACACACACACACTCACACACACAAACTGGTGTATTACTGTAACAGTTCATCACTCATTTTTCAGTCAAGCTCATGATGTATAAAACATAACATTGACTCTGTAAACATCCCTGTATACCTGCCACCCTGTCTATCTCGATGTACCTCACCCATATGCTTATCTAAAGTGTGGAAATATCCAGCTTACCGGAATCTTAAGCTTTTGTTTGATTGGTTAACGAGTAACTATCATGACTACCCAGTTCCGCAATATCTGTAATACCTCAACTGTGTATTTTCAGCCGAATAGCTTCTTAAATCCAGTAAACTATTATCTACCTATCTATATACTGATTTACTTCCTTTGTGTATAGTCTGCTTGTCTACGGGTATATGGGTAGATGGAGTCACTGCAGTGTTGCATGGATGATTTATACCACAGCTGACGACCCTGTGGTGGATGAGAATCAGCGCTGCCGTGATGGAGTCCGCGGAATGGAACTTTGAGGGAAGGAAAGGCATCAGATGAAAGAGGCTCAGATGGAGGCTAGAGGGAAGCAAGCGGCTCCCTTAGTGGAAAGCTCTGCTCAGTGCACAAAGGTAGCTAGAGTTCGCCTAAAAGTAAGGCGTAAAGAGCTTATCTGATGGAAGGAAGGCAGGAAGGAAAAACTCACGTGAAAACAGGAGTGAAGGAAGAGTTATCCAGAAGACGTTATCCAGAAGACGGGGGGAGGAGCTATGTTAACGGCAGAGAAGAGGAAAAACATCATCGAAATGCACGGGGTCAAGAATAAGTCATTCAAAGGTACGAATGATCTAAGAAGTTACCTCGAGGCGCACGTGGAGGAAGAGCTAAGCTGAAGACAAATACGTAAGAAAGAACTCGGCTCCTGGCAGGAAGTAAGGAACAGGACGGCAGATAAAGACAGGATGAAGGAGCTCGGCTGCGGGCAGGGAGAGAGATAAAAAGGATGGTTCAGACGGTGTTGTATGCAAATGAGGCAATGTAGCAGGGAAGTGGCACAATGTTTTCTATATTTTTGTGGTGTAAGAGTAGCGAGAAGTTAGGAGAAGTGTGAGGAGGGTGAAGCAGCGAGGGACCAAATGATGGCAGACGTGAGGACACACTGTGAGTGACGGGTGCAGAGGATATGTTCGGTAAACCAACACAAACTTGGCATTAAGTAAAGCCAAGTAGAATATGGCAACGTTGATGGAGAGTATCAAGACGGAATATACGGTGGAGGTGAGGGGGAGACATAGAAGAACAAAGAAGAGGGAGAAGAATAGGTGGAGGAAAGAAGTTCGAAGGTACACGTAGAAAACAATGAAGAAAAAGAGTAGGCAGCAAAGGAATTGAGAATGGAATAAGGATAAAAACTAAGAAGGTTGAATCAGGCGTTGAAAAGGGAAAAAGTACGAGAAGAATCAGAGGAAACGAGAAAAAGACGAAAAGCGACACACAACACAGGCAGGAATGAAAAACATCATAACGCCAGGAGGAGTGGACGTGCACGGGCCACCTTCTGCCACCTTCCGACCGGAGGACCGGCAAAGCAGTATTACGTAGGGCAGGGCAGTACTAGGGCAGGGCAGCACTAAGGCACGGCAGTACTGAGTGAGAACGATACTAGGGTAGGGCAGTACTAGATCAGGGTAACACAAAGGTAGGGCAGTACTAGAGAAGGACAATACTAAGGCACAGCAGTGCTAGGTCAGGGCAATATTATGGCAGGGAAGTACTAGGTCAGGGTAATACTAGGGCAGGTCAATGCTAGTGCTCAGTAGTATTATGGCAAGACAGTACTAGAGCAGGGCAATACTAAGACAAGACAGTAATAGGACAGGGGTAGTACTAGGGCAAGACAGTACTAGTGCAGGGCAGTACAGGGACTGGGAAGGTCTAGGGCAGAGCAAAACTAAAGCAGTGCAGGGTGTGGGCAGGGCAGTACCAAAGTCGGTCAGAATTAGGGTAGGAAGTGGGAGTATTAGGGAAGGACAGGGCAGGGCAGTACTAAGGCAGGGTAGTAGCAGGGTAAAGCAGCTCTAGGGCAGGGCAGTACTAGGCTAGGGAAGGACTCAGGCAGAGCTGTACATGAACTGAGAAGTACTAGGGCAAAGCAGTACGAGGGCCTGATAAGGGAGAAGCTAAGAAAGTAGGACGATTGTCAAGGATAACAATCAGGAAATAAGGACAAAATACAAGGACCTGCGGCAGCAGTGGCTCAGGAAAGGAACCTGCGGCAGCGGTGGCTCAGGACAGGGACTTTCGGCAGCAGTGGCTCAGGACAGGGACCTGCGGCAGCGGTGGCTCGGGAGATTTAATCAGTCGATAAATCAAATCTTCTGTCAATATAAAACAAACGCAAACGAATTAGTTGTTAAAGGCACAGATTCGGAGTTTAAAGATCGAACGGCGGATAGAGACTCATACATCATAAGAACCAAGAAAAAACATGCCAAAGAAGCACGCACATACACAGTTTCTGCAAAAGGTAATGGAACGCAGAAGGAAAAGAAGTTCAGAGGAAGAGAGAGTTGGCCGTCATAGTAAGAGTCCTGTGAGGAACTACAACATGATGGTCGGGTCAGGGTGTACAGCATGTACAAGAGAAGGCTACGACCAGCAACAACTGTCTTATAGTCCTGGTAGTGCACAGTCCTCTGAAAAATGCACTTCAAGTGTGAATAAATGTTCAGAAAATATCATGAAGGTATAACCGAGATGGTGCAGAAAGGTGGCAAGGCTAACCCTGCAATGTGGGGAACTGCATGAAGATATCGACTGGTTAGCTAGAGCCTGGTAAGAAAAAATGCGATCTGGAAGCATTTTTCCTTTTAACGCGTTCAAGAGAGCTTCCTGTAGGGTACCAGAGCCAGAGGCAATGATGCACCAGTGCATACATCAGACTGGAAACAGAAGACATCACCTACGGTGCAACACATGAGAGAAACTGATCACACTGCACTGTCCTCGAGTTTGGGGAAATTTTTATTGAAAAGAGGCCTCTGGATGGAGATGTGATGCCGAACGCTAAAAGGTTTTCAATGAAAGAAAATTGCGTTGAAATGAACTACTCTATTGAAATATGAACTAAGCCGCGCCAAACTATTGAGTACACACCATTGATGTATGATATTTGGTGAAGTCTGCAAAGTCCGTAGGCGAATACCTGAGGCATAAGGAGAGCGGAAATTAAAGAGGCGTGGCTCAAAATGCAACATCAGAAGGCAAAGGACAACAGAGATCCACTGTGGAGAATATACTGAAAGCCTCGACCGTCAAGTAATGTTTGAATGATACGAGGAAGTGACAGTAAAGAATGAGAAGAATGGAGCAGAAAACCAACAAAGAAAACACTGGAGAAGGCTGGTGAACATCTGGAGCTCTACCGTGAATTCATCAGGAGGACATTGTCTGTTAGAGGACTGATAATAGAACTAAAGGCATTGTATCATAAATATGATAGGTTTGGCCGAGTTGGTCATACCCATTTTCTGTCGTTCTGAGTACTGATTGTTTAGGGAACTAAACGCCCTTCACTATTTGTTTTGTCAACACGCTGTTAGCGCGGCGTCTTCTAGCTGTGTTCTCGGTTTTATTAGTATTGGTCGATCAGGATGTCATTTTGAAGTGCACTATGGTGAGTTAACCTCTCCATTATTTTGAGTATATTATTTGCATATGAAAATCATAAACTGTTCTAGTAGTGCAGCCTTAGACCTGAAGACTGACAATTTATTAAATAAGTAGAGATTTAGTTTACGATTATTTACATATCAGGTGCGATCTGTGAATTTTCTGTAAGGTAATGTTTTGTTCCTTAGGTTGAATAGATGTGTCTTATGCAACTAGTGCCTCCCTGCCCTGATCGTGAAACAGGCATCACAAGGAATTGCTGCGGATGGGAGATATATGAAAGGAACTGAATGATTAAGACGCCTTCCTCAGCATTGCCTAAGTGGGTTGAAAGTACGACGTTAAAGAAATTAGAACGTATAACCAGACGCAAAAGGACTCAGGAAGGAAATAGACTCGTTTAAGGCACTCGGTCCCGATATCATTTCGCACTATGCTCTTAAAAAATGTGCTGAAACCCTTTTAAGGCCACTGGAAGTGGTTTTGAAAAATCCTGTATAGATGAGATGTGTACCAAAAGAGTGAAATAGAACATATTTGTGTCTATCTTTAAGACAGGCAACAGGGAAATTGTCCTAAACTATAGCACATGATCACTAGGAGGCGCACTCTTAAAATCGATGGAGCTGATTATAAAAAGACAAGCTAATGGCTGCTTGGAAAATGCTCGGACCTGAGCCTGAAATTACTTGAATCTCTATAAACGCTCAGCCTGGCTACGGGGGTTGAATCTTACGAAAAGATTTTTGAAATAACAACAAGCATATGAGAGGAGTTGGGTGTCTACGAGACTGCGTCAACCTGCAAGGAGACACAGACAGGCTCAAACTCTGGCTAAATGCCTAATAAAGTTAAGCCAATACAAATATAAAGCAATATACTAAAGTCGGGAATAGTGAAACCAGATTATGCTATAAATAGTATTCTTGTAGGAAATACAGTAAAGGAATGAACACACGGGAAGGACCTAAGGGTTATATATAATACCTATTATGTCACCAGAAAACCGCGTCAGACGGCTTGTGAGGGAGTGAAACCATATTTTGGCCAGCCTCAAAATCTTCATGTAGGCAAAAATGTTCACAAATCCCTTGGTCATATGTCTTAGTCCACAACTAGTGTGTGCATCCCCTGTGTGGTATCCCAGCTTCAGGAAGCACATAAGGATGCTGGAGAAGGTCCAACGACGGGTGACAACCCGTACACTTATACTGAGAGGGTCTGAGCTATAGGGAGAGGAGAGCTGCAACAATGCCACCGTATGAATGACAGGTCGAGGGGGAGGTAAGATCTCGACACTTGGGAACCTGACTGAACTCATGAAGGTTTATTCCGAGCTTTTATTTGAGATTGGGAAAACCGTTCAACTTGACGCATTCAGAAAATTAACCAAAGAGGAGTTGCGAGAGATGAGAGAAAACAAGGCACTTCAATAACAACAGAATAATCGACTAACAGAACAAGCAGAGTGAAGAGAGGGGGTGAAAATAGTGACAATCAAATGGGAAAATATATGCATAACAGAAAGAGGGAAAGAGGCGTGGCTATTGAGTGTAAAGACCTGCAAACATTTTCACTCTTCATGGACGCATACATACACAGAGATACACCCTCAAATACACACGCACAGGATTAACAAAGTATTGTATTGAGATAAACGGATTGGTAGATACATGCTTCAGAAAAATCTAAACTGTCAGTGTTTTCCTTTTATAAACTACCTACAAATGTCAATGGAAAATGTTCACCAAATGATGACATGTCATAACATATGGGTCATAATGCAACTTTAGAATAGCAAATATTCTGAATATCACCTAATGTCTGGTCAGAGAAGGCAAAGAATAGGGTAGATTTGTAGGGAGTGTACGCTCTACGTAGTCTGCACTCTAGAGGATGTATTGTTCTACGTCAAACAAAGCGAAAGACAATAAAAAGCTTTTCTTATATTTAAGAACTGCCTCTACAGAACCATGACTCATGACATTGCCTCCCTCCACTGTCAACCACAAGCAATATGTAGGATTGTGGGGACTAGCGCACAGCGAGGCTGGCGGTGAAGGGACCATTGGGCCATGGGCAGGTGTAGACCAACAGGTGATGTTTCGCTGCTGGAGGAGGTTCATGAACCGCCACAAGGAGACCTCCGTGGTGCAACAGTTAGTGTTGCTGACCATGGCGCATTCACGGGCCAGCAGGGGCCGAGCTTGCGTAGGTTCGAATCCTGGTCGCGGCAATCCGTCCGCATTCAACCCAGTTGTTCAACCTCCCAACGGACTTGGTCGATAAACTGGGTGCCTAACTTTGGCGAAGGTGTATATACTTAGTGTTAATAAGGCGGCCTTGATCAGGGCATTTAGCTTCCCTTACCGTCTCAGCTAACACAGGAAACAAAGACCTTCTCATGGGTTTAAAGAAGTTATGAAAACGTGGTTATAGAATATTTGATTACATGAGTTACTTGAGTTAGCATGAGAAAGACAGACAACAAGAGGCCTGATTGGCCCACGACTGGGTTGTCTGCTAAAGAAAAGAAAAGGAAAGTTTAACTTGACAAGAAAATACAATTCCGCTCAGCAATTTTTTTAAGATATCACCGACTCCCCGCTGCTGCACATTATCCTTCTACTGTCCCCGTTACCGCTGTCGATTACACAGTTTATTTCTGACGTTTTTCCCAGAGTATGCCTGAATTTATAAAGTATTTGTCTAAACGATTTTTGAAGGTAATTATGATCTTAGCATTCACTACGTCTGACGGTAACTTATTCCAGTGCTCAACACACCTACAGGAAAAGAAGCTTTTTTCCACGTCCGTACTATATTTTTTAGCTTTGAGTTTTATTCAATTTGTCCTGGTTACTGTATTTTCTTGTATTTCGAAAAGATGTTCGTGATTTACGTTATCCAACTTGCTGACAACTTTGAACACTTGGATTAAGTCGCCGCGAAGTCTACGTTCTTTAACGGAGAAGAGATCCAAACGTTTTAGTCTCTCTTCGTATGCCAGATTTCTAAGGAATGGGATTAATTTTGTCGCGCGTCTTTGTACTTGCTCTAATCTTTCCTCGTCTTTTCTATAGTTTAGGGACTAAAACTTGACTGCATATTCAAGGTGTCGTCTTACTAGAAAATCATAAAGCGTGAATTTCTTCTGGTGTCTTGTAATTTATGTTCCTGGGTATGAGACCTAACATTTGGTTGCCTTTTTAACATGTTGCTTGACACTGTTTAGTGTACTTCAGATTGTTGCTAATGACAACTCCAAGGTTATTTTCTTCATTTACTTTAGTTAGAGAGTTTCCGAATAGTTTGTAGTCGTAACATATATTCTTGTCTCCAAAGCGCATAACTTTACACTTGTCTACATTAAACTTGATTTGCCATCTGCTTGACCACTCTGCCAGTAAGTTAAGATCTCTTTGAATCATTTGGCAGTCCCGCCTGTTTACAGCTCTACCTCCTAGTTTATGATCGTCAGCAAATTTGGAGATCTTAGATATGAGACCGAGTTCTTGGTTATTAATATATATTATGGAAAGAATAAGGGGCGAGGACCGACCCCCGTGGCATACCACTCGTTACGTCTAGCCAATCTGAGGCTTCGCCGTTTAAATACTACACGCTGCTTTCTTCCGGTATGCCAATCTCTGATCCATTTACAGAATTCTCCACCGATTCCGTGTGCTTTGAGTTTATGTAAAAGTCTCTTATGAGGTACTTTATCGAAAGCCTTTTGGAAATTTAAATATTCTACATCAGATGGTACTTTTTCATTCCAGTTCCGATAAATAACATTAAAGATTCTGGTAAATTTGTCAGGCAGGACCTTCTATTGCGAAAACCGTGCTAGTTGTCCGATAAGATTTTGTGATCCTCTAGAAAAGTGACAATTTTATCTCGTATTAATTTTTCCGTCATTCTACCTAACACCAACGTAAGGCTAATTGGGCGGTAGTTCAAGGCACACTTTTTGTCTCCTATTTCATATATAGAGGTAACATTTGCTAGTTTCCAGTCAGTTGGCACCTGACCATTCGATGGAAATTTGTTGAATATTTTTGATACAGGGTATATCAGCTGTCTCTTGACCTATTTTAGAAATCTTGGAGCTAAGTTATCTGGGCCGTTGGATTTGTTAGGAATTAGTTGGTCCAGGTGTTTAAGACTTCAGATGATGGGTTCGTACTTCTTGCAACAGACGAAGATATTATCTTGGAGAGCTTCAAGTCACTAGACTTAGTAAGTTTCTGTTGAGTTCAGTCCCCCATAATTCTCAGAACTTGGGATCAGCGTTCTCATTCACTTTCCTTCGGGCACAAACACTTGGATATATAGTCGCAGGGAAAGAAAGAAACCCTCAAATAATGTAAAGCTGTACGATGTTTTCTTCGAGAGTAGTGATGAGATGGGCATCGTCGTCGTCATTGCAGTAATGGGATGGGTAGTCTCCTCATCATTGCAGTAATGGGATAGGCAGTGTCGTCGTCATGGTAGCAATGGGATCGGCAGTGTCGTCGTCATTGTACTAATGAGATGGGCAGTGTCCTCGTCATTATAGTAATGGGATAAGCAGTGTCCTCGTCATTATAGTAATGGGACGGGCAGTGTCGTCGTCGCTGCAGTAATGGGATGAGCAGTGTCGTCGCCATTGCAGTAATGGGGTGGAAAGTGTCGTCGTCATTGTAGTAACTGGATGAGCAGTGTCGTTGCCATTGCAGTAATGGGATGAGCAGTGTCGATGTCATTACATTAATGGGATGAACAGTGTCGTCGTCATTGCAGTAATGGGATGAACAGTGTCGTTGTCAATGCAGTAATGGAATAGGTAGTGTCGTTGTCATTGCAGTAATGGGATGGGCAGCGTCGTCATCAATGTAGTAAAAGGACGGGCAGTGTCGTCGTCGTTGCAGTAATGAGATGGGTAGTGCCGTCGTCATTGTAGTAAAGGGGTGAGCAGATGTCGTCGTCATTGCAGTAATTGGATGGGCAGTGTTGTCGTCATTGCAATCGTGGGATGGGCAGTGTCGTCGTCATTGTAGTAATAGGATGGGCAATGTTGTCGTCATTGTAGTAATGAGATGAGCACTGTCGTCGTCATTATAGTAATGGAATGGGCAGTGTCATCTTCATTGCAGTAATGTATTGGGCAGTGTCGTCGTCATTGTAGCAATGGGATGGGCAGTGTCGTCATCAGTGTAGTAATGGGACGGGCAGTGTAGTTGTCGTTGCAGCAAGGAGATGGGCAGTGTCGTCGTCATTGTAGTAAAGGAATGAAAAGTGTCGTTGTCATTGCACTAATGGGATGGGCAACGTCGTCGTCATTGTACTAATGGGATGAGCAGTGTCACTGTCATTGCAGTAATGGGATAATCAGTGACGTCTTCAGTGCAGTAATGGGATGAGCAGTGTCATTGTCTTTGCAGTAATGTGATAAGCAGTGACGTTGTCATTGCAGTAATGGGATGGACAGGGCCGTCGTCATTGTAGTAATTGGATGGGCAGTGTCGTCGTCATTGTAGTAATGGGATGGGCAGTGTCGTCCTAATTGCAGTAATGGAATGGGCAGTGTTATCACTGCAGTAATGGGATGGCCAGTGTCGTCGTCAATGTAGTAACAGTACGGGCAGTGTCGTCCACGTTGAAGTAATATGGGCAGTGTCGACGTCATTTTTGTAATGGGATGGGAAGTGTCGTCGTCAATGTAGTAATGAGACGGGAAGTGTCGTCGTTAATGTAGTAATGAGATGAGCAGTTTCGTCGTCATTGCGGTAGTGGGATGGGCAGTGTCGACGTCATTGTAGTACTTGGATGGGGATTATCGTTGTCATTGCAGTAATGAGATAAGCAGTGTCGTTGTCATTGCAGTAATGGGATGAGCAGTGTCGTCGTCACTGTAGTAATGGGTGGGCAGCGTCGTCATCAATGCGGTAAAGGAATGGGCAGTGTCGTTGTCATTACAGTAATGGGATGGGCACTGTCGTCGTCAATGCAGTAATGGGATGGGCAGTGTCGTCGTCATTGCAGTCTTAGGATGGGCAGTGTCGTCGTCATTGCAGTAATTGGATGAGCCTTGTCGTCGTCATTGTAGTAATTGGATGGGCAGTGTTATCTTCATTGCAGTAATGTAATGGGCAGTGTCGTCGTCATTGTAACGGTGGGATAGGCAGTGTCATCATCAGTATAGTAATGGGATCGGCAGTGTCGTTGTCGTTGCAGCAAGGAGATGGGCAGTATCGTCGTCATTGTAGTAAAGGAATGAGAAGTGTCGTTGCCATTGCAGTAATGGAATGGGCAACGTCGTCGTCATTGTACTAATGGGATGAGCAGTATCACTGTCATTGCAGTAATGGGATAATCAGTGACGT
The DNA here is from genome assembly GCA_032361385.1 of Panulirus guttatus. Lineage (NCBI taxonomy): Eukaryota > Metazoa > Arthropoda > Malacostraca > Decapoda > Palinuridae > Panulirus > Panulirus guttatus. The sequence goes on along the minus strand of JAUUDW010015541.1, from coordinate 3,647 downwards.
CTTCAGTGCAGTAATGGGATGGGCAGTTTCGACGTCATTGTAGTACTTGGATGGGGATTATCGTTGTCATTGCAGTAATGTGATAAGCAGTGTCGTTGTCATTGCAGTAATGGGATGAGCAGTGTCCTCGTCACTGTAGTAATGGGATGGGCAGCGTCGTCATCAATGCAGTAAAGGAATGTGCAGTGATGTTGTCATTGCAGTAATGGGATGGGCACTGTCGTCGTCAATGCAGTAATGGGATGGGCAGTGTCGTCGTCATTCTATTAATGGGATAGGCAGTGTCGTCGTCATTATAGTAATTTGATCGACAGTGTCTTCGTCATTATATTTATTTGATGGGTAGTGTTGTCGTCATTGTAGTAATGGGATGGTAGTGTCGTCGACATTGTGGTTATGGGATGAGCAGTGTCGTCGTCATTGTAGTTATGGAATGGCCATAGTCCTCGTTAGTGCATTAACTGAACGGGCAGTTTGTCATTATTGTAGTAATGGGATGTTCAGTGTTGTCGCCATTATAGTATTGGGATGGGAAGTGTCATCGTCATTTTAGTATTGGGATGGGCAGTGTCGTCGTCAATGTTGTAATGGAAAGGGCAGTGTCTTCGTCATTGCTGTAGTGGGATGGGCAATGTCGTCGTAATTGCAGTAATGGAAATGACAGTGTTGTCGTCATTGTAGTGATGGGATGGGCAGTGTGGTCGTCAATGTAGTAAAGGGACGGCAATGTCTTCGTCATTGCAGTAATGTTATGGGCAGTGTCGTCGTCATTGCAGTAATGAAATGGGCTGTGTCTTCGCCATTGTAGTAATGGGATGAGCAATGTCGTCGTCATTGCAGTAATGGGATGGGCAGTGTTGTCGTCATTGCAATAATGGGTTGGACAGTATCGTTGTCACTGTAGTAATGGGATGGGCAGTGTCGTCGTAATTGCAGTAATGGGATGAGCAGGATGGTCGTTATTGCGCTAATGGGATGAGAAGTGTCGTCGTCATTTTAGTGATTGGATGGGCAGAGTCGTCATCATTTCAGTAATGGGATGGGTAGTGTCGTAGTCATTGTAGTAATTGGATGAGCATTGTAGTCGTCATTTCAGTAATGGAATGGGCAGTGTCGTCGTCAATGCAGTAGTGGGATGGTCAATGTCTTCGTCATTGTAGTTATGCGATGAGCATTATCGTCGTCATTGTAGTAATGTGATGGGTAGTGTCTTCTTCATTATAGTAAATGGATGAGCAGTGTCGTTGTCATTCTTGTAATGGAACGGGCAGAGTTGTCGTCATTGTAGTAAAAAGATGGGCAGTGTCGTCGTCATCGCTGTAATGGGATGGGCAGTGTCTTCGTCATTGCAGTACTGATATTGGCAGTGTTGTTGTCATTGCAGTTGTGGGATAGGCATTGTCATCCTCATTGTAGTAATGGGATAAACAGTGTCGTCGTCATTGCAGTAGTAGGATGGGTAGTGTCGTCTTCTTTGTAGTAATGGTATGAGCAGTGTCGTCGTCATTGTAGTAATGCGACGGACAGTGTTATCGTCATTGTAGTAATGTGATGGGTATTGTTCACGTCACTGTAGTAATGGGATGGGCAGTGTCGTCCTCTTTGCAATAATGTAATAGGCCGTGTCGTCGTCATTGTATTAATGGGATGGGCAGTGTCGTCGTCATTGTAGTAATGAGATGGGATGTGTCGTCGTCATTATAGAAATGTGATGGGCAATGTCGTCGTCTTTGTAGTAATGAGATAGGCATTGTCGTCATCATTGCATTAATGGGATGGGTAGTGTCGTCGTCATTGCAGTAATAGGTTGAGCAGTGTCGTCGTCATTACAGTAATGGGACTGGCAGTGTCGTCGTCATTGTAGTAGTAGGATGGGCAGCGTCTTCGTCCTTGTATTAATGGAATGGGGAGTGTCGTCGTCATTGCAGTAACTGGATGAGCAGTGTCCTCGTCCTTGTAGTAAGAGGATCGACAGTGTCGTCTTCATTGCTGTAACGGGATGAGCAGTTTCGTTGTCACTGTAGTAATGGGATAGTCAATGTGGTCGTCATTGCAGTAATGGGATCGACAATGTCTTCATTACTGTATTAATGCAATGTTTAGTGTCGTCGGCATTTTAGTAGTGGGATGGGCATTGCCGTCGGTTTTTTAGTGATGGGATCGAGAGTTTCGTAGTCATTGTAGTAATGGGATGGGCAGTGTCTTCGTCATTGTATTGATGGGATGGGGAGTGTCGTCGTCATTGCAGTAATGGGATAAGCAGTGTCCTTGTCATTGTAGTAATAGGATGGACAGTGTCGTTTTCATTGCAGTAATGGGATGTGCATTGTCGTCGTCATTGTTGTAATAGGATGAGCAGCGGCGTCGACATTGTAGTAGTGGTATGGGCGGTGTCGTCGTCAATGTAGTTATTTGATGCACACTGTCTTCATCATTGTAGTAATTTGATTGGTAGTGTCGTCGTCATTGTAGTAATGGGATGGGCAGTGTTGTCGTCATTGTAGTAACGGGATGAGTTGTGTGGTCGTCATTGTAGTAATGGGATGTGCAGTGTCGTCGTCATTGTAGTAATGAGATGGGCAGTGTCGTCATCATTGTAGTAATAGGATGGGCAGTGTCGTCGTTATTGTAGTAATGGGATGGGCAGTGTCGTCGTCATTGTAGTACTGGAATGGGCAGTGTCGTCGTCATTGTAGTAATGGAATGGGTGTTTTCGTCTTCATTTCAGTATTGGGATGGGCAGTGTTTTTCTCATTGTAGTAATGGGAATGGCACTGTCGTTGTCATTGTGGTAACGGGATGGGCAGTGTCCTCGTCATTGTAGTAATGGGATGGGCAGTGTCGTCGTCATTGCAGTAATGGGATGGGCAGTGTCGTCGTCATTGCAGTAATGGGATGGGCAGTGTCGTGTTCGGCGTTATGAGTACAGGGTATTGACGTCGTAGGTGTAGTGATGGGGAAGGTAGTTTCGTCCTCAGCGTAGCTGTGGAAAGGGCACTGTCTTAGTCAGTAATGTGTTATGGGGGTAAATACTGTTGTCACTGTAATGACGAGAAGGGCAGTGTCCCCGTGTGTGTAGTGATCCAAAGGCAATGCCGTAGTCATTGCAGTGATGTGAGAGCTTTATCGCAGTTATTGTGGGATCTGTGGCGACTGGGAAGTTAGTGTCGTCTTCAGCGTAATGACAGGCAGGGCAATACCGTCGTCTGTGTTGTGATGGAAGAGAAGTGTCGTTTTTAGTGTTGTAACTAGAGGGCAGGACGACATCCGTGTATTGATGGGAAGGACAGGTTCTCCTCAGTGTAGTGATAATGGGGGCTGGTCCCCGTCAGTGTAGTAATAGGGAAGGCAGGTCCTCGTCAGTGTAGAAGCAGAGAGGTCAGGTCCCGTCATTGTAGTGATAGGGTGGGTAGGTCCTCGTCAGTGTAGTGATAGGGAGGGTAAGTTCTCGTCATTGTAATGATGTTGGGGGCTGGTCCCCGTCAGTGTACTGATAGGGAAGGCAGGTCCTCATCAGTGTAGAAGTATTGGGGCTGGTTCCCGTCAGTGTAGTGATTGGGAAGGCAGGTCTTCGTCAGCGTAGTGATAGGGAGGGCAGGTCCTGGTCAGTGTAGTGATAGGGAGGGCAGGTCCACGTCAGTGTAGTG
>JAUUDW010015519.1:0-10087 GCA_032361385.1 Panulirus guttatus | reverse complement strand
CTCTCTCTCTCTCTCTCTCTCTCTCTCTCTCTCTCTCTCTCTCTCTCTCTCTCTCTCTCTCTCTCTCTCTGACAATTGCATAACTTCATATAATTGTTCACACATGTTACATATCACGAATCCACCTAAAGAGCTCCCACTACGCTGCAGTTACACACGAGCCAACCTTTGCCAGTAGTGGCACTCCGAGCATATACACCTAACCTGTGCCAGTACTGGCACACTGGACGGGCTGTCATAAACAAGGACCCGTCCGCCTTACTCTTGGTGAAGCTCCACAGACGCCTTGTATGATGTCTTGTTCTGTCATGAACCGGTAACATAAACTCCTCTTCCGTTATAGGAGCATTAATTTCTAAAGTCATTTAAATAGCAAATTTCATCTTTCGATAAAGAACCATTGACGCAGTGTATTTTGCTCTTTAAAAACACTTTCCATAATTTCTACTCATCACTGTTAAAGGACGGGTCACGGAAGGACCCAGCTGTACTCTCTCACAGCCATTTACTTAACTTTCTGTGTGCTCTTGAAAAACATTTTGCATAATTTCTTTGTCTTTTCACGAGATTCCCATAATTTCCTCTCTTTCCAAAGAATTTTTTGAACAAAATTCATTCTTTTTGAAAAAGAAAAAATCTCTTTACTTCTTCTTCCCTAAGAGAACCATTTTTCTGCGTTCTTTCAGTTATCTAAATTTGCCCCTGGTTTCTTTAAAACCTATATACTAGATTTTCTCTTTGCTCTTTAAGATACAAATATATCGTGTATTCATTCTTCCTTTTTTTATGTTGAAGAACCATCTAAATAATTTCGTCTTCTCTGTAAGGATGATTAATGAAACTTATTTTTCTTTCGCACAAAGCCATATGTACATGGTGGGCCTCATGCATAGTGTGAGGGTCTTTGAATTATCTTGACCACCTGAGGAAGGTGATAAGGATGTTTGGGTTAGTGGGATGTAGATCGACGTTAGACCCCAGCAAGTGATGGGACGTAAGCCCAAACAGCCAGTCAACCTCAGTATATAATTTCCACTTTCTTCTTTTAGGAACCAAATATATAAGTTTTGGCTCACCTGCCACTGGCCAGGTAGGCTCCTTCCGTCATTTGGCGTCCGTCGTCCGTCTGTCATCGTCTCCCGTCCATTAACAGCTCACATTTCTGTTTCCTCTGTTACTCCTCGAGCAGCTGAAACCCAGCTAGGCAGTGATGACCCTCAAACGTCCATACCGGAATTTACTCTCATCTGAGAACTGTTTGTCTTCACTCTTCTAGGGTTATTTCTCCTTATGAAATATTTGCATAATTTTATCTTTCATCTCATATTGTTCCTCATTAAGGTCTTTAAATATATATGCAAAGTACACCCCTGCTATGGTCAGAAGCCATTAACATCATTATCTTCGTCTTCTCTTAAGAACTCTATTTTAACTCAGACTTCTCTTTCTTGTTCTACATAAAACTTAAAACAATTTTCATTGGATTGTTACTGTCTCATTATTAGTTCATATTTCATTTGCAGCGTTAGTCATATAGAAGTCATTCCTACAGGAGTTGGACAAGTGACTGAAGGGTCCAGCTGTAGTCTCCAGCTGTTTCACTCTTGGACTCTTTTCAGCCCCCGCCCGGTCCGGCCAAGGAGGTGGAGTTAATATTAATTTTGTCTTAGCGTTGTGTCGTGTGCCATGGAGTATCTCATGTGGTGCTTCTTCTCTTCTGTCCTGCTGCTTTCCTTTGGACCTTGTGTTGGTGGCTCTGGTGGCTGGCCTACCACTGGAACGTAAACACAACTGCCATCAATCTACGACCACCACTGCGGGCAACCCTTCGTCGGCGGCCACCACAACAACCGGCTCTACTACAACGTCGGATCCATAACATCTATGTTCTGGCGTTCCTCAAAAAAAAAAATGAACAATCTCTTACACCTGAATGATATACCAAATGTATTTGTGTGTGTATGATAATGTAACAACCTCACCACCCGGCCGGCCGGCCCGCTGGTCACACACACTCACTCCCTCCATCCCCCGCTGCATCATTTTCACCCCTTTGTATAATCATGACATGATGGTGCACCCTCTGCCACAACACCTGTCTCTCCACTCTCCCAAAACACATGGCTCTCTGCCACCGCTCTTCACCACAACACCTGGCATCACCTTTCTCCACCACCACAACACCTGGCGCCCCACTCTCCTTCCCAACCCCCTGGCGACCCGATCTCCGCCACAGGAGCGCTGTGCTACGTGGAGCTGGGTTGCATGATTCCCTCCTCAGGAGCGGAACACACGTACTTCCAGACAGCATTTGGTCACCTGCCAGCCTTCCTGTTTGCCTGGGTGTCGATCATCATCTTGAAGCCCGCCATGTTGGCCATAATTTGCTTGTCCTTCTCCAAGTACTTGGTGGAGGCGTTCGCGTCCGAGTGCGAACCTCCGCTTATGGCCATACAGCTGCTGGGAGCTCTGACCATTGGTGAGGCATCTGGCTGCTCGACATGACGGGTCATAAGCAATGTTAAGAGTCACAGTTGGCATGTGGGGTCAAGGTTCCTGTGTTATCTGGGAAACTCCTTCTAAAAGATGAGTACTACAGATGTAGGGCAGCAGAGAGGTTGGTCACAGACTTTAGGGCAGCAGAAAGTTTGTTGAGAAAGTTAAGAAAGTCAGGTGCCAGGCCGCACCAGCTGAGGACGACGTGCTTACTGTGAGAAGAATGTCATGTTGCTGACGTGCCTGGAACAACTCGGTGATCCGGGAGGACATTAACGTGTGTGTACAGCATCATTCAATTCATACCGTGTAGAGACTTAAACTAACGCATCTGCCGCAGCTGAACTTACATGGCTCTCGTAGGAACATGTAGTATCCCAACTCAGCCGTAACGAGACTACAGTCTTCCCCAAGTAACGAGGGTGAAGTCTTCTTCAAGTAACGAGGCCATAGTATTCTCCAAGTAACAAGGCAGAAGTCTTACCCAATTAGCGACACTGGTTTTCCCTAGGTAACGAAGGGGTAGTCTTTCCCAAGTAGCGACCCTGTAGTTAGTAAGGAGGGAGTAGTCTTCCCCAGACAACAGATAGATAGAATTTCAAACAGCAAGAGACCGCTAGGTCCTAACGAGGCTGTCTGTGGTAATGGAAAACTAGCGAAACATGGATTAGTGTGGTAGGAGCAGAAAGACACACACATCTTTCAAAGAGAAAACCCTGTAGACTCTTCATATAACTAAGGCGGCGTGAATGTCAGTAAATTATTCCATTATGTATAAGGTCCTCTTTCTGAAGAAAAATTACTTCGCTTCATCCGAGGTAAAACGTTTACCCACGAGTTTGTATCCATTACGACGAATGAAATCAGACGAATCAACCCAAATGGAGCTCCTTAGATGGAGATTGTAGAAGCCTTTGATAATTTTCAGTACCTTTAGATCACCTTTTAACCTTTTGTTTTCTAAGATGAATAGATTCAAGTCGTTTTGTTGGCTTCCATAGGATTTGTTTCTCAGTCCGGGAATCATCTTGATAGCTCGACGCTGTGCTTTCGCCATTCTGTCTGTCTTTATTCAAATAAGGTTACCAAAGCTGAACACAATATTCAAAATGGGGACACACCAGCGGATTATAAAAGTCAGGAAGATTTTCTTAGACTAGAATTCGATAACCCTACCTGTGAATCCAAGAACACTGTTGGCCCTTTTTACTGCTACTGGGCACTGCTTCATTACCTTTAGATCGCTAGCGCAGCAGACTTCATGCTCTACCTTGCCATTTCATGTCTGCTACCGATAAGTATAAATTTGCACTCTTCTGTAATAAGAATCATTTGCCACTAATGAGCCTATCCACGTTTGTCTGTGTCATTTTAAAACTAAGGACGTTAAATTTCTGTCGTAGATTTATTTCTCAATTTCTTGTCTGCGAATTTCGATACCTTACAAAGCAGTCTATCGTCAAAATCATCATTACATATGAGAACCGGTCCCAAGACCGATCCCTGTGGCACGCCACTTGTTACGTCTAACCGTTCAGAGGCTTCACCATTAATCACAAGTCTTTGTTTACGGCCAGTCATCCACTTTCCTAACCATCGAAGTACAACCCCATCAGTACCATGTGAATTGATTTTTTGATAATCTTTGATGTGGAACTTTATCGAATGGCCTTCGAAAATTTAAACAGATGACATCATTTGCTTTACTTTCATCGTGCATCTTGATATCATAAAAGAAATCGAGCAGATTTGTCAGACATGAGCGACTCCGTCGAACGCCATGCTGAGAATCGTATATTAAGCGGTGGTCTTCTGAATGGTTTATAATCTAATCCCGAATGTTGAATTCCATAAGTTTACCAGCTACAGGCATTAACTGGATGATAATTTCCGGGCGGTAACTTGTTACCCTTTTGACTGCCGGTGTTACATTGGTAAACTTTTCCATTCCTGAGGAATATTTCCCATAGATTTATTGAAAAGAGCAGTCAAGCGGTCAACTATATCATTTTTGGCCATTTTTAGCGTCCTCGAATAAAACATGTTTGGGCCTGCCGTTTTATTGAGTTTCATTCCAGTCAGCGGTGATCGCATAGCTTCATCTTCTACGTCATTATGTGGCAAAACGTTTTCCTCTCTCAGCAATGCAACTGGATTCGGGACATTAGTTATATCATTTAAAATCCTTGCTACGGCTTGACTGTCTTGAACCAAGTAACCAGTTTCCGTAAATATTGAATTAGTTGAATAAATCTTTTACTCCTAAAAGAACTATAAAAGTTGAGAGAAAACGAGACTACTTTTCCCCAACTAGCAAGTTGGCAGTGTTCCCCAAGTGAAAAGGTGATGGTCTTCCTCTTGTAACGATGTGACAGTCTTCCCTATGTAACAGGGGGAGGGATAGTCTTCCTCAGGTAACAAGTTAGTAGTATTCCCCAAGTAACGAGGTGGTAGTCTTAGACTCTTAACAAGCTGTTATAATTCTCCAGAAACGTGAAGAGAGTCAAACTGAGGGTCCTCGCTCACACTGATACAATAAACACACACACACACACACACACACACACACACACACGCACGTACACAGGACTAAGTGGTGTAAATAGCGTTACTGACCGAGAATCACTATGGGCTAACCCGGAGTCGGGCCCACAAGAGTTCGAATCCTTGGCGTGGCAGTTGGTCTCCAACAAATCCAAGTGTGTGTGTGTACGTACACACAGAGGAGTAAAGACATGGTACATGTATACAGGGATAAGAGACGGGGCAACGCGAGTGTAAAGCTCTCTCCCCGTAACAGCCAGCGGTAATGATACATGGACCCCAACTGATGGGGAATTGGGGGGTGGGGAATCCTTGGATTGGAGGGTGGTAGAGGGCAACAACTTTGTCAGGAGGTTATCTTACGCCAACCACGAGCATATCGTACGCTAACCACGAGATTATCGTAGGTTAACCACGAGATTGACACTAGTTTGTTGGCCAACCATTTGTTTATCGTAAACCAACCACGAGTTGATCGCAGTTGAACAACGAACGTGTAGCAGGCCAACCACAAGCGTATCGAAGGCCAACCACAAATAATATCGCAATCCATCCACGAGTTTATCGTGGGCCGACCTTAAGGTTAGCGTGGGCCAGCCAGGGGCGTAGATGTGGGTGGTGGTTTGATGTGTGTGAGGTAGTGAGCTAACCTGGTAATGAGAGGCTGATCAACGAGGGCGTTGTGGTAACGAGTTACGTGGCCTGACTAAGGTTGTGACCGTCTGCAGCAGGTGGTGTCAGGGTCGGGTTGGGCGGGGAGGGAGCAGGTGATCCTGTCTCACCTCACACCTCCCTCACCTGGCTGGCTGGAGAGGTTAGATAAATACCTCACCTGGTTGGGAGAGGTCTGTACCTCACCTTCCACCTCCCTCACGTGGAGGGTCAGTACCTCACCCTCCTTCCGAGTGGGCTGGGGGACGGACGGGTCAGTAACTCAGCCAGTACCTATCACTCCATCGCTGGTCATCCGGTAACTCCCTAAAACCTTGAGCTTGTTCTGTGTACATCCTTATGTTGACCTTTAGTATGCATGTTTTCCATAGTATTGTGTTGCTGTGTAAAGCAGCAGCAGTAAATCCGCCCGTGTCACCTGCTTGTACCATAACGCAGCAATTTAGGCTGCATATCATCCTCCCTCGCTATCCTCACCCAGGCACAACACAGCCGTCTGGGCCACATACCATCCTCCCCCGCTATCTTCACCCAGTCTTTGTTTATAGTTATTTTTTTTATTGTATGTACTTATTGTTTTACTGATTAATCTTGTCTTGATTTTAATTTTATAATTATCCTTTTTTCCAGCATGATTAACTACAATGAGTTTATTCCGTTTCTTTTGGTTTTACATGTATGATAATTTGAAGCTTCTTGTCCCTCACAGTAGCAACCTGTAGGTATGACCCTGTGACCTTGCCTGCCCATAATTACCCCAGTATTTGTCATTCTAGTTGACTAGGTTAACTTAGGCCACGCTTACTTAACCTCGCATGACGTCACACAGGCTCCCTAGCTTACGCCGAGCTTGGAACGCTGGTCAATGAGTCTGGGGGAGAATACGTGTATTTCAAGCAAGGGTTTGCACGAGGCCACCGATGGCAAACATGGTGGGGTCCCATACCTGCCTTCCTCTTCGCCTGGGTGTCCGTGTTCCTGCTCAAGCCCTCCTCCCTTGCCATTATAAGTCTCACTTGCTCCGAGTACTTCATTCGAGTCTTCAGCGTAGGCGCCGACTTCTGCCAGATCTCCAGCCTCGTCGTCAAACTCTTCGCCGCCTGTGTCATAAGTACTCACCAGCCTCTCTCTTAAGTACTGCCTTGTGTCATAAGTAATGCCTGAGTCATACTCACACAACTGGTGTCGTAAGTGCTCAGCCTGGATCATAAGTAGTCACGCTGTTGTAAACGTACTCAGCCTGAGTTATAAGTACTCATGCTGTCGTAAGTATTCTTTCTTTTGACACAAGTGATCAACTGAGTTGTAAGTACTTATCCTGTGTATAGGTGCCTATCCTTGACTATAAATACCTCATGCTGTATGTACTTACTCTGCACTATAAGTGTTTACCCTGAACCATAAGTACTTACCCTGTGTTGTAAGCACTTATCCTGCTCTGTAAATACTAGCCCTCTGCTGTAAGTAATTACTCTGCACTGTACTCGCTTACCATGTGCTTTAAGTACTTACGTTGTGCTGTTGATACTTACTGCAAGTATTTACCTCTGCTGTAATTACTTGTTCAGCGCTAAGTACTTAACCTGTGCTTTAGATTCTTACTTAGCCTTAGAAGTACTGGCCATTTAATGTAAGTACTTACCCTGCTCTGTAATTACTTGATCATGTGCCGTAAGTGATTACCCTGCGTTTTAAGTACTTACCATGTGTTGTAAGTACTTACCTTCTGCTTTATTTAATGTGCTATAAGTACTTGCACAGTAAGTACCATATGATGTAAGTACTTATTCTGAGCTGTAAGTATTTACTCTGCGCTGTAAATACTTACCATTTGCTGTAAGTACTTACTCTGTGCTTTAAGTACTTACCTTACAGTGTAAGTACTTACTCTCCTTCATACTTACCATATACTGCACTTTAAGTACTTTCCTTAAGCTGTAAGTACTTATTCAGCAGTGTAAGTTTTTACCGTTTGCTCTTAACCCTTACCCTGTGTTGTAAGTATTCATGTCATAGTCATTTATCCTGTTGTCATACGTGTTCACCCGGTGTCATTAATGCCTAAACTGATTCATAAACAATTATATTGTCATAAGTACTCAGGCTTAATCATCCACCCGAAGTGCTTTTTCTGTGTCACCTTGTCATAATTAGTTATCTTATGCCACAAGTCCTCAAACTTGTAGGCAGTTACCCCTCTATCATAAGCACTGTCTTTATAAATCTTGTTTTTAAACCATCTTGCATAGTGAAAACTCGATCTGTATCGCAAGTTGTCGCCCTATCCCATAATTCCTCAACCTTAGGCACATGCTCACCATGTCATAAATACTTAACCCGTCATAAACACTAATACTTACAAGTATCTAATCCTGTGTCATATCTACTTGAACTGTCATAAGTACAGCTTTACCGCCAAGGAGGTTGAGATATTCCCAGAATAAACTTTAAACGAGAACATTAAGGTGGGCGTCATTGAGGAAGAGGCTTTTCCCCGTATAAGATGGCATGGCACTCGTGTACCGGCACATTATACACAACACACACACCTCCATTTAAGAGCCCACTACACTACAGTTACACACGGGCCGCCGTGTCAATAATGACACCTCGAGCACACACTTCCGACCTGTGCCTGCAATGGCACACCTGAGAATGACAAGCTTAGTATTGGCGCATCATTTCACACATACACGTTTACTGGTGATATCCTTGGATAAGAACAGATTTTGAGGTATTTTGTTTGGGGGTAAAACTGACAGTGGTTATTTACAGGTTAAGGCGAAAGGTGTTAAGTGGAGGTGAGGGGTATCAAGTGTTAGCTGTAGGTAAGGGTGGCAGATGTTAGTTTGGATGAGGGTGGTAGGTGTATAGTGAAGGTGAGGGTGACTTGTTTGCTGGTGAGGATGACACTTGTTAACTATGGGTGAGGGCGGCCGGTAATAGCTGGAGGTGAGTTGCCACTTTCCACGGGTCAGCACCAGCAGACACAACACTGCTCATCTCGGCCATTAATGTGGAAATGTGTAGTATTTCTTCGTTTATTTGTATGTGTGTCTGTATATGCATGTGTAAGTTTTTAATCGTATGTGTCTGTGATTGTCAGTAGTTTATGTGTTTGTGAATGCGCACACGTTAATGACGCACCTGCCTCACTTCTGGTGCTGTTAAGACAGGGAAGGTAAGGTAAGAGTGAGTACACTGACTGCTCCATCTGGTCACCCAGCCAGACACCACTTATATCGTATTCACCAGAACTGGTCTATAAAGCATTATTTTTGTAACATTAGATTGCTTCCTCTACCATTAATAATTACAGTGATATGAAAGCTTTTATGTACCTCCTGAATGTTGCATTAAAACTGATATAGTTTTATAATGCTAATCCGGTTTATTATAAAATGAAGTCTTAGAAAACCTGATCATTAATCCAGTATTTCTTTTATCTGATATTTATTTTTTTCATATCTAATAGAAAAATTGTTTATGTCTTCTTGATCAGCATGACTTTCTGTTGTGGTGTTGGCTGAGCGGAGTGGTGTACCCGAACACAACCCTGACTCATGGATGTTGAGCTTATGTCTGGTGTATGTGTGTGTGTGTGTGAGCCTGGCAGTGCTTCCCAGCAAACCCAACAAGTGTCGTCCTATAATCTCGTGGACCTCGTACTCCTTGGCTTCCCTTCACCTTATTATTCAGCATTATCTTAATCATTTTACTTTCGTTTGTCTTTAATGGCTGCATTCTCTCCTCCATCCTACCCTATATCCCCTCCATTTATACTAAATCTTTGCCCTACAGTTTTACTGTTCGACTTCAGCTTATCCTCGAAACAACCCATTGTTTCACCTTATTCATCTTATGCATAGCTTGATAGCCCCTCCTTTTAGCAGCCCTGCCTTTAACCTCATTCTTCCATTGCACAATCCCACTTTACCAAACTAGTCATCGCCATTCCTCTTGACGTAACTTACCACGCTAGTCATAATGCATTTATTGTACATATCCAGTCTCACTAATCCTAGTGAAGAGGCTTCCACAATACTCGCTTAGATTTTCATACGTCATTATCTTGGCTACACATGATTTTTATTGTCTCCGTCACAGTCATCAAAACATTCACCATACAAATATTCACGCTTCATCCCGGTCATCATCTGTTCATCGTGCAGGTATTCACCCTATTCATTTTAATCTTCACTCGTATATTTCATACATCTTATCGTTCCACCTTTGTCATCATCAGTTCAAAGTGAAAATGAGACAGTATACCTACTCCATATGTATATGTAACTCTATATTACAAAATGTGTATTGAAGGGTAATATTATTACCAGCAGCTGCCGCCATCCTCCTCGACGGAATTCTTCCAAGT
>JAUUDW010015508.1:0-10087 GCA_032361385.1 Panulirus guttatus | reverse complement strand
TCCACAAACATCCTACCTATCTCTCCTTTCTTCTCATCTTGGTTACATCCACACACATTCAGACACCCCAATCTGAGACTCTGAGCAGGATAAGCACTCCCTGCCTGGCTCCTTCTTCTGTTTCCCTTTTTAGAAATTGTAGATACAAGAAGGGGAGGGTTTCCAGCCCCCCGCTCCTGCCCCTTTTAGTCGCCTTCTACGACACGCAGCGATTACGTGGGAAGTATTCTTACACCTCTATCCCCGGGGATAGGGGTGTAATAATAATAAAATATATATTTTAGCCATTGTGGGTATATTCATTTTAATAAGCATCCTCATGAATTTCAAAATTTGCTTACTTTTCCAAGATCTCTTGCAAAATCTCAAATTTCAAGAGCTAAATACCTTATTATGACTTTAAACTAATCTTAATAAGAAAAATCCCTGGCTTTTCCCTGAACAATGGAAACCCTCTTTTAAAGTCTAGTGTACAGTTTTAATTTTACATACTGCATAATCATAGGAAACTGATCTTTTTCCATTCTTAGTTTTCCCTTACTTCAACATCAATCATTTCATGACTCAGCCATCCTTTCCCTTAGGGATACTCCCTGCAATACATTTCCTTTTCAAATGCATGCAAAGGATACTTCCTTCACTTGTGTGATATCCATAATAATTAGCAGACTTCCTCTGAAAACGTTTTTGGTACCCCTGTAGGGGATTTACTGAGCATTTAACTATTTAGCACCCATGTTAGGTTGTTAAGACCTAACACTGAGCTTAAGTTTGTGGAAATGGCCATCTGCTAAAGTGCATGGGGAGATTCCAGATAACAGATTCCAGATATGCTACTTTTCTTTACATAAAAAATAAGTATAATATTCACATAAGCAACCTGCAACACATCATCATTGCTGTGGTTCAGCTCATTAGATAAACAATAAAGTACAATCTTGTAAGACCATCGTAGGATTCACCAGTAAATGAAGAATTCATTTTACAAACTCATCAAAAATAGAAAAAGTTCCCTTGAAATCAAAGCAAAATCATAAATTACAAAAAAATCCCTGTGACAAATAAAACAAGTAAATTTCACCAACTATCCCCATCTGAAAATAGCATTAATCAGGTAGCTTATCATCTGTATTCTGAATTAAATCAAAATACTGTGTTTACTGTGGTTAGATATTATTTCTTAAGACTATTCATTTCTTATACCAGTTATTTCTTAAGATTAATCATTTCTTACCCCGGTTATTTCTTAAGACTATTCATTTCTTATACCAATTATTTCTTAAGACTATTCATTTCTTATATCAGTGAGTATGGGATTATGCTTCCAAGAAACTTTCATATTAGAGAGCAATTTCACTACGTTGTGCTAAAATTCAACTGATATAATATCACTCAGGATTAAAACTTTCAAAAGTCATATAGTGAACAGCTCACCACTAACTGCCTTGTGTCTGATTCCCAAGGATGGTACTTTTGTGATCTCAAAGTTCTTGAGTCATACATGTTGGTGGTTGAATTGTCTGACCTTCTCATTGTCATTTACTTTTCACAGTTCAAGATCAGTGTTTTTTTTTCTGAGTTTTGTTTGTAGCTCATTACCAACATTTTGTGATACCCAATGCTTGAGCTTGAAAAAGTTTTTGGGGGACCTTCTTGTAGGTGGGTTTCTCCTGTTCTTGGCCCTCAGACGAGAAGTACAACCCATCAGAGGGTTAGGAGTAGCAAACTGATCATCATCCTTGGTGCTGGGGCCATTCAACTCCTCTGTCACTTCTTCTTTCTTACCATCTTCTCTGATTTCTGCTTTTATATCAACCATAACTGAAGCTGAAGGTGCCTCTTTGGGTGGCACATTTTTACCACAAGAGACATTCTTTCTTGTGGCTTTTATCGTCTCATGAGTATCCTTCCCAGAAGGTTTATCATCACTTGTTAGAGACCTAACCAAAGAATCTTTCTTGTCTCCGTTTCCTAGATAGCTCTCTTCAATTCTGGCTAATTTCTTTTGTCTAACAGAGATCAAATCTGTATCGACAACCTGATCAAGTGGGGAAAGGCTTCTTATGCACATAAGCTGATTTTTACTCGTGTCAAATTGATCTGACACATGTCTTACTTTGCAATAGATCTGTTTAGTTACTTTTTTCATAGAAGATGCCTCCAAAGAAAATGGCTTTGATTCTTCAAGTTGAAAAACTCTGAAAATGGATGGTTTTTCCATTGCAGCTGTATTTACTGGCCTCTTTGACAATGGGTCACTAGGTACAGACTGCTGTGATCCATGTGGTGCATTCTGGTCACAGCTGGCAGTTTCCCTCTCCTTTACTCCAAAGAGTACACTACCAATTCCTGACTCTTTTATTTGTTCAAGTAGTACATCAGAAATAGCTGAATGTTCAGTACTGGTGGCAGATTCTTCTGTTTGTCCAAAAAATGCTGCTATGGCCAGCTGATCCTTTAATCCAGACGGTATAGTTTTCCTAGGTGGGTGCTCCGTGTATAAGGATGGCACACCTGTGATAGCTGGCTGCTCCTCCATTCCAGCTGGCTCAGTCTTGGTGGTTGAATCTTCAATTTGTCTATATAATTCAGTCATGATGGCTGGCTGTTTCTCCATGCCACATGGTGCGGTATTAATGGCTGGCTGCTCTGTTTGTTTGGATAGTACTACTGTGATTGCTGGTTGTTCCCTCACTTCAAATGGAACAGCCGTAATACTTAGTTGTTCTCTTTCTCCAACTGAAGCAATGTTTATGATTGGCTGTTCCATCGCTCTAGCTGATAAAATCTTGGTATCCGGCTGTTCTATTTCTAATGATGGTATAGCAATGATGGCTGGTTTCCCCTGTTCTCTGGCTAATGAAGCTTTGGTGGTTGGATTTTCCATCTGTACAGATGTGTTTGCTGAGTGTTTCATCACTCCAACTCGAATAGCCTTAGTGGCTGGCTGTTCAGCTTTTTCAAATGATACAGAAGTTACAGCCATATGTTCCTTCACTCTAGGTGGTACACTCTTTGCTGCTGGCTGTTCCTCTTTTTCAAATGATACAGAAGTTACAGTCATATGTTCCTTCACTCTAGATGGTACAGTCTTAGTGGCTAGCTGTTCCATTTGTCTCAAGCGGTCACCTATAATGGCTGGCTGCTCCTTCGCTCCAGATAGAACAGTTTTACTTGAAAGCTGCCCCATGTAAAGGGATGGTAAAGCTGTGATAGGTGGATGTTCCTCAACTCCTGTGGGCTTAGTTTTGGTGGCTGAATGTTCAATCTGTATACAAGACTTGGTCATGGTGGCTAGTTGTTCCTTCACACCAAATGGTACAGTATTGATGGCTGGCTGCTCTGTTTGTACAGGAGGTAAAACTGTGACTGCTAGTTGTTCCCTTTCTCCAACTGATATGATGCTTAAGGTTGGTTGTTCTATCATTCCAGCTGATAGAGACTTAGTAGCAAGCTGCTCCATTTCTAAAGCTGGCATAGTGGTGATGGCTCGTTCCCCTTGTTCTCCATCTAATATGGTTTTGGTGGTCAGATGTTTCATTTGTACAAATGTGACTGCTGGCTGTTCCATCACTCCAGCTAGTACAGTCTTGGTGGCTGGCTGTTCTTCTTTTCCAAATGATCCAGTTGTTACAGCCAATTGCTCCTTCACTCCAGATGGTACAGTTTTGATGACTGGCTGTTCTTCTTTTCCAAACAATTTGGAATTTACAGCCAATTGTTCTTTCACTCCAGGTGGCACAGTCTTCAAGAACTGATGTTCCATCTGTAGACATGTTACATTGGCAATAGTTAACTGTTCTTCCATTCCACTTGGTACAGCTTTGGTGGATGGTTGTTCCATTTTTCCAAGTGACACAGTGTTAATAGGTAGTTGCTCCTTTCCAAAAAATACAGTCTCAGTTGCTAACTGTTCCATATTAAAAGATGGAATATTGGTGGTAGTTGGATTCTCCTTTACTCCAGCCTCTGCATTTCCGATGACTGGATATTCTATGTGTCTAGGTAGTAAAATGGAAGCTGGCTGTTCTTTCACTTCAGATGGCAGAGCATTAGCAACCAACTGCTCCTTTTCTTCAGACGACAAAGAGATAGTAGCAGGTTGTTCTACCCCATCAGATGGTACAATGGCAGCATGTAGTTGTTCTCTCACTACTGGTAACTTAGCAGAAGATGAGCGGTTCATTATAACAGATGGTACCTTTCTACTAGAGGGTTGTTCCATCAAAACAGGTACTGTCTCATTACTAGCTGGTTGTTCTGTTATATTAGATAGTATCTGGCTGCTATTCAGCTGTTCTGCTTCAACAGATGGTAATTCATTTGTAGTTGGCTGTTCTTTTGCAGTACATGTTACCTTGCTTATAATTGGCTGTTCCCTTCTGACAGATAAAATAGCATTGACTTGTTCCAATATATCCGATGGTCCTGCAAAGGTTTGATTTTCCAAGACTGATGGTACAATGGCAGAGTCTTGGTGTTCCATAACAACAGATGGTAACCCACTCCTAGTTGCTTGTTCCATTAAAACAGATGGTACCCCACTATTGGTTGCTTGCTCTTTCATAACTGATAAGTGTATGGTGCTGGCTCGTTCCACAATAACAGATGGTACACTATTGGTGGACTGCTGGCCCATTAGAACACATGGCACATCAGTGAGGGATAATTGTTCTGCAGCAGATGTTTCAGTCACAACAGATGGCTGCACTTCTACATCAAAAGTAGGTGAAGCACCCATTCTCTTGACCATATCCACTAATTCTTCATCTGTCTCCGTATCCAAATTGTCTTCTCTAACCATCTCTCTTTCACTGTGATGGGGTTTATTGCCAGTGAATTTAGGGCATGTGTCCACCGGTCTTGATGGTACAACAGTAATATTTCGATGTTCCACATCAGATGGCAAAGTCATGATGTCTGACTGTGTTTCAATACCAAACAAAATAGTGGAGGTCACTGGTTGCCCATATTGGATGGTAGGCAAAGAACCCATTCCCTCAGCTATATTCTCTGCTTTTTCATCCATCTCCATATTCACAAAAATTTCTTCTCTTAATGTCTCTCTTTCACAGTGATGAAAATCATTCCCTCTTAATTTGGGGATGGTACCCACTGGTGTAGGTGATACAACAGTATTTCTATGTTTCACAGTATGTGGTACAGTCCTAGTTATTAGCTGTGTCTCCATACCAAAAAGTGTGTTAGTGGTTGCCGGTTGCCCATTTCTGACATTAGGTGGAACATCTATTCCCTCAATTATATCCATTACTTCTCCACCCATCTCAATATTGGAAACAGTTTCTTGATTCACCATCTCTCCATCCCTGTCATGGGAATCACTTCCACTGACTGTACGTATGCCAACCCCTGTCCTAGATGAGCTTGGAAAATAATTAGAGGTGCATAAAGCAACAGAAACACTTGAAGCTGGTGATGAAGTAAGAACAATGGGTTTGACAACAGTGGAAAACTTTGATGAAGTGTCAAAAGTTGAAGAGATGACCTGGCAAATGGTCGGTAAGGTATCATATCTATGGCCACTAACTGTAGTAGCTCGGTCTCTTTGGCCACTAACCGCTGAAGCTGGGTCTTTTTGGCCACTAACTGCAGAAGCTGGGTCTCTTTGGCCACTAACTGCTGAAACTCGGTCTCTAATGCCACTAACTGCAGAAGCTGGGTCTTTTTGACCACTAACTGCTGAAGCTGGGTCTCTATGACCAATATACACAGGAACATGGTCTCTTTGGCCACTAAATGCAGGAGCTGGGTCTCTCTGGCCACTAATTGCTGGAGTTAGGTCTCTCTTGCCACTAACTGCAGGAGGTAGGTCTCTCTGGCCACTAAGTGTGGGAGGTGGGTCTCTCCAGCAACTAACTCCAGAAGATAGGTCTCCTTGCCTAATAACCTCAGGAAACTGATCTCTTTGGCCACCAATCATGGAGGTTGGGTCTTTCTGGCCATTAAATGTGTGAGCTGGGTCTTTCTGGCCATTAACTGTTAGAGCTGGCTCTCTCTGGCCACTGACTGTAAGATGTGGTTCTCTCTGGCAACTATCCATGGGAGCTTGGTCTCTCTGGCAACTAATGACAAGAGCTGAGTCTCTCTGGCAGTTAAATGCATAATCAAGGTCTCTGTGACCACTGACTGTGGGAGATGTGTCTCTCTGGACACTAAGTGCTGGAGCTGGATCTCTCTGACCACTAATTCTGGATGCCAGGTCTCCCTGCCTACTATATGTGGAAGCTGGGTCTCTCTGGCCATTAACCCTGGATGCTACGTGTATATGCCTGCTAACTACGGGACTGTGGTCTCTTTGGCCGCAGACTATGGGAGCTCGACTTCTCAGGACACTAACCGTGGGAACTGTGTGTCTCTGGATGTTAAATGAAGTAGCTGCGTCTCTCTTGTCATTAACTATGGGAGCTGAATCTTTCTGGATAAAAACTGTAGAAGATGGGTCCCTTTCACTAGAAATTGTGGGGGATGAGTCTCTCTGGACAACAGCTGGTGCAGCATATTCTGTCTGGCAAGTATTTAAGGATGTAGGATCTATTTGAGCACCAGCTGATGGAATATGGTCTCTCCAGTCTACAATTGATAAAGAAGAATCTCCCTGAGCAACAATTAGTTGAAGAGGATCTCTGCAGGCACTGGATGATGAAGCACTTTCTTTATGTGTAATAGAGAGGGGAAGAGATTCTCTTTGGTTAACTGATGATGTGGTAAGGCTCTTCTGGGTGATGTCTGATGCAGTGAGGTCACTCAGGGTATTGAATGATACATCACAATCTCTTTGGCCAATTGGAATTGAGGTGGACCTTTCCTGTCCAAAGGAAGAAACAAAATCCCTTGGTACTGTGGTTGATGGAGCAGTTTCTCTCTGACTACTGGAAGAATGAATATGGTCATCCTGACTGACAGGGAAAGGTGACTTACTCTGAATAACATGAGATGAAATTAACAAACTGGGTGAAAAAGGAGGCTCTGAGGCTCCATTCAGAAGCTCCACAAGAGCAGAGTCTCTCTGGATAACAGCTAGTTTAGCACAGTCTCTCTGACTAATAACTGAGGGAACAGGGTCTCTCTGACCAACAGCCAATGGAGTATGGTCTCCCTGATCAGTGAATAACACTGGAGAATCTCCCTGACCAACAAGTGGTAGAAGAGGGTCTCTGCAGATGGTAGCTGATGAAACAGGGTCTTTGAATTTAACAAGTGGAGGAATAATATCTCCCCAGTTCACTGAGGGTGATATATGGTTATTCTGGATAATGGATGGTGGAGCGAATTCTCTGTGGATAATGGCTGATGGAGTTGAGACAGAACTCTCCTGCCCAGCAGCTGTTGCAGAATCCCTACGAACAGTGGATGGATAGGTCTCTCTCTGACTATTGGAAGATGGAACAGAGTTAATCTGGTTGACAGGCAAGGGCGAACTGCTCTGGAGAACATTTGAGGAAGATATCAAGCCTGGTGTATATGGAGGTGCTGATTTGTCTGGATGCTCTCCAAGAGGTTCAGAAACACACTGGGCCTCCTGCCTAAGGGCCTTTAACTCTGGCAGTGTAATTTCCATGAGTCTGTCACAGATACCAAGAGCATCATCCACATGTGACCACAGGGTCTCATACTTATCATCTAACTGTGTCAACTGTGACTTCCAGCCTGCATCAACCTGAAACAAAAAGTTACATGACAGAGGCCTAAGACTTTAAAAATGTAATTTATCACATGTAACTGTTATATGATTATATATCATTCTGTCTATTGTATGAATAATTAAAATAACAGTTTCAGCATGTTCTGTACATAAGTAAGTTACTGAGACCCATACTACTCACAGAATCTTTGGTAAACTTATGGCTTAGCTAATCTATCTCACACAGCAAACACCTTAAACCATGTGTTTTCTATTAAGTACCTGTAAAACATTCATCTAGTACCCAAATTATTATAAAGCAACATTCTCCCAAGCAAACAGGATCAGAATCAAGAAAAATAACTGGCACTGAACCTGCCAAACTGATTATTCTTCTACATATCTATATTAAGCTCATCTCTGTTTCCTTTATAACATTACAGTTCATGCAGAACCTCCTCTGAACACCAAGGTCCCCAAATCTCTTCATACTCCTCTGTTACACCTAATACACATGCATGCCAACCCATTCTAACCTTCCACAGTATCCCTGTCCCTATTTCTATTCAATTTCCTAAATATTCATTCCTGAAGCTACTTTTCTTTCATTCATTCCCTTCACCATTTAATCAATTCATCCATTTCTTTGTTGGCCATACCCATCAAAACATCAAATCTCCCTCTAATCTTATACTCTGACCAGTTACTCAACTTATCATCAGTCAGGAAGTTGAAAACCAATCTAATATAAAATACTCAAAATCTGACAAACCTACACAGGAGATGGTTGCAAGAGTCATCAAAAGACACTGACATACCTGAAAAATCACATTTCTTTTCCTATGTAATTACTCTTTTCAAACTAACCTTATTTGTTTAACAAAATTCTCTCTATGGTATGTTATCATCCAACATCATTTAGGAAAATTTCCCCATTCCACAATCCTCGTGGACTATCTATCATTCCATCCTCATCAAATAATTATAATCTCGGTCTCCCTGTCAAATACATCTTATTCCACTTTCATTACTTGATATCACCATGCAACCATCAATGTTAGGTGTTTGTACTCCAATATACTTATGAAATCTTTACCATACCATCCATTGTGGAAATATTTATCAATTCCTTATCCTTAACAAATATGCACTTTCTACCATCTAAGAGGATCATTTATCTCCCTTGCCATCAACCTTGAGGAAAATTCACCTTTCCAGCATTCTTCTGCAATATGTATCTATCCTCCATTCTACTGGAACATTTACCATTTTACCTTCCTTAAGGAATATCAACTATTTCATCACTCCAGAGGAATATCACTCATCGCAATATCCAAGTGAAATATCAACCTACCTAACATCATTCAGGTATATCAACTACTGAACCAACCAAGTGAAAAGTCGACCATTTCATCTCCTTAGTAGAACATCTATCATTTCCCACCACCCCATAGAACATCTATCATTTCAACACACTTGTGGGACATAAACTATTCTACTATCCTCATGGAATTATATAATTAATTTTCCTTCAAAAGCAACACAGTTCAATACTGCCATGATCTCAGGGGGCATATGAACCCCAAAATACAAAATATGTGGTGGTACTATGAACCCTTAACTTGTGGTGTAAAACAGAGAAATGTCAAATGGCTGAGGTGCATGTCAATGGGCATACTGGGGGTCCATTCAGAGAAACAGTTCACATAATAATATTTCGTGACAGCAACATCAAAGAATTAGGGTAAAGATTCACAGAATAAAACTAAATTTTCACAATACCGACATTTGCTTTCACAATACTGATAGATTTGAAGAAAATTCATATTGTTTTCAAATATTCTTTTCAATTGAAAATGGAATATCTAGGTATATTATAAGATTTTTCAGTGATAATTCCTTTTATAACATCAGAGAAAACTGAAAAAATAATATATTTATCTATTATACTTGATCACTGTTTCCCGCGTCAGTGAGGCGGCGCCAGGAAACAGACGAAGAAAGACCCATCCCCCCATATACACACATATATACATAGATGCACATATATGTACAGTACATATACATACCAACATATACATATATACATACATACACTTGCATATACACATATACACATGTACATATTCACACACTTGTTCGCCCCCATCCATTCCTGATGCCACCCTGGCCCACAGAAAATAGCATCGCCATCCCCCGTGCCGGCAAGGTAGCGCCAGGAGACAGACAAAACTGCCACATTCACTCACACTCAGTCTCTAGCTGTCATGTGTAATGCACTGAAACCAAGGCTCCCTATCCACATCCATGCCCCACAGACCTTTCCGTGGTTTACTCCAGACGCTTCACATGCCCTGGTTCAGTCCACTGACAGCACATCGACCCCGGTATACCACATCATTCCATTTCACTCTATTCCGTGCACACCTTTCACCCTCCTGCATG
>JAUUDW010015486.1:0-10088 GCA_032361385.1 Panulirus guttatus | reverse complement strand
CCGGAAAGGATTCTTTATGATCCTCTAGTCCCTTCCTCATTAGCGAGTTAGTGCTAAGAATAGACAAAAAATGGCCCCATTCGCTCACATCCACTTCTTAGCTGTCGTATGATGCACCGAAACCAGGGCACCCTATCCACAATCATGCCCCATGGACCTTCCCGTGGTTTCTTCTGACCGCATCATATTCCCTGGTTCAGCCCATTGATAGCACCTCTTCCCTTGTAAACCATATCACTCAAAAGCGGTCTATCCCTTGCACCATTCGCCAATCTCTTGCATTTTCTTGCTCCGAGCCTTTAAAGCATCCTTTACTCCTGTGCGAAAGGAGAATGATCCTATGGTATAGCTAATGCCGTGTCAGTTACCGTGGAAATGAAAATAACTTTCGATACCATAACAGACCAAGCGAAGGTGGGACCGTAAGCCCGAAGACGCACAAGTGTTCACTTCCCAGTCCTTATCTCATGCACGTCCAGGTGACGTTATGGGAGCTTAATCCCAAGACGCAACTCCCACAACCCTTCTCCTTAACGCACTCAACCTGAGATTCAACCTTCTCCCATCCCTAACCTCGTACCGCACTTACTGTGTCCAGGTCGTGTGTCTTCCTTCGCCTCCTTATCCAGCTTCCCCGCACCCGCCATACCTTCTTCTCTCACGTCTCCCTTCTACCACATCTCCTCCACACATGCCTCCCTCTGTGCTTTCGCTCCTGTCCATTGATACCCGCTCCCTTCATCTTTTGTCTCATGGCCACTCTTCACGCCAACTTCCTCCTTTCTCTTTCTCTGTCGTTTTTGTCTCTATCTTTTGTAAAAGCTCTGATCGTCTTTCACCACACCCTCCTCATTGCTTTGTATCGTTTTTGGTGCCCCGGATTTCTTCAACCTCTTCCTCACCATGTCATCTTACTCCTATGTATATTACCCGTTTCTACTGCCTTTTCTTCTCCTTAAGCTCCTCTTCTCCCAGCCATCCGAACCGCTTGGTCACGTGAATGCTACGTGTGGGAGGAACTGCCTCTGAATATTCAACAATGGATAGGAAGTAAAGCAGTGTGTGGCAGTTAAGCTGTGAACCTCCCAGCCAGCACCTCACATCCCCATCCCTCCTTGTGCCATCCACTGGGGAAGAGGGGCTGACGTCTATGGGTACAACTGAGTTGATGGAGAACTGAAGGGTATATTCTAGGTGGACAGAGGCATTGTATGAGGAAGGGTGTATATCCTGGGGTAAGGGAAGTAATAGCCTACCGTGGAGAGGGTGTGATATAGTCTGAAGATTTGACATATCTCGGGACGAAGGGAGATTAGAATCGTAGGGAAAGGGGATATGTTTAGTGGATGTAAGGAGGGAACTATGAAGGGAGACAGGATGCACATCCTGTCATGGTAGAATAAGGGAATAGGCAGTGGCAGTATACTCTTTACTGACGGAAGAGGGCAGAGAGAGGGCATGTCCTTGGTGACGAGAAGGAAAGGTGGAATATGATGGCAAGATGATGCCATGATGGGAAGGAGGGGGGTAGAGAGAAAGCGTAGGGTATGGAGAGAGGGGCATGTCCTTGGACGATGACGAGGGTAGAGTACTGAGAATGGTCGGCTGTGGGTGCCACGAGGTAGGGTATGGAAAAGGGGCATATGGTACGTTGAAGGGAAGTGTCGGATATGGGATTGTGATTGCGTTTCATAGGATGAGGAAACATACTGAAGTACGGAGGAGTAGAGGCATATCCGTAGGTGAGGGCTGGAAAAGGAAAATGGAGATAGAGGGAAATATAATACCCTTTAGGGCAGAGGGTTTTTGTCGTCTTGGTGACGTAAGGAACCTCGTCCGTCATTCTTACTGGAGGGCACATCCGGTACAGCAAGGTTAAGGGACATGCAGCACTGTGACACCTGAAAGAGGAGTCATTACTGGGTGGAGCAGCTCCTCCACAAGGGCCAGGGGCAGCGGCCAATCAACGCAGGAAAATAGACACTTTTTCGTACGAAATATTTCCCGAGTAACGCACCAGCATGATAATGTTCGCTAGGTACTAGGAGTTATTCTTATTTCTTAAGTTTGTCGCATTCTGTATCCCTCATGTTCTTATCTAATGTTCCTCGCTTATGTTCCATACTTGTCTTGTTTTCGACTTTCATATTCCCAACGAACTGCTGTGTACTTCTCTGGTCTTTTTTACCATGTAGCTTCCCTCCCAGTTGTTATAAAACGTACCTGTCAAATGAATCTTGTCATTTTCCATCTGTCGTGTTTCTTCCTTTTGGTTTTGTGTACACGTGCCATGTTTATTTCTGTTACACGTCCATCAGCAGTCCCTATTTATCCAGTTTCTCACTCGTCATTATCCTGCCTGACATATTCCCTTGCTTCATATTCCAACCTCTTGACTGGCATACCTTCCCTGTTGTCTCTCTTACCGTGTAATCTCACCTCCTTTCTCCTTTCCATCAGTCTTCTTTGTCTCTTCTTACCATCTGCTGCATCTCATTTCTCGCCGATGCCTCTCTTTTACTCTTCGGGGCGTCGCCTCGGTTCTTTTTCATTCGCCTTGCTTCCTTGCTGTTAATAGTATTTTCATCCTTGTCTGCTTTACAGAAGAATACAAAGCAATTCAAACAGCAGCAGAGAATTGGATCCTGTCGAAGATGTGTGATAGTGGATGAGATCTGAACGTCTGAAATTAATGTAGTAAGAGAAGAAAAGCGTATAGAGGATCTCGGGATAAATACTAAAGCGAACTAGACGTCCCGCGAACAGTGGGATTAGGTTTGATAGTGCATTCCCATATACTGCATGATATGTGTCTGTGTTTGTATGTGCGTATTTCTGTAAGCAAAAAAAAGTAGAGAAGAAATTGGTTAGTCCACTGTTTTGTGTGACTGCAAGGCAGATAGACGTACGCTTGTTACCATGCCGTGAAATTAGGTGCTTCTTTTGAGAACCTCCGGATTGATTGAATTGTATTGAAGATAAGTTAAAAGAACACTGAAAGCGAACCTTGTCGGACGACGCAAAGTCATAAAGGATGGATGATGTAAAGAAAAATCTTTTACGTGTTTCACCTCAAAAGCTCTCGGTTGTAGAATCACTGCAATAACTGCAAATTTCTGGCCGCAGGAAAGCGTTACCCTAAACTTCTTTCACTACAAATTCATCAAATAGGTCACTTATCTTGGCCATACACCTTTTATCAGACGTAGCTCCTATCAGTATGTGCCAGGTTCCTTAGAGCTATCTCAGGGGCTTTGAATCACGAAACGTAATGAAAGGCGCGGGTCGAACTGAATACATCTAAGCATGATTTGATGAATTTTTAGACATTACTTCGTAGTAAAAATGTGTGGTTGGGTGTTCACGCATTCGTCCATGCTTGCAAGCAGTGATGTGTACGTTTGAAACAATGTACATAGATATGTTTTTGTACCACAAGACCCCTTTCACCGTACTCCTGCAGCCTGAGGGCTTGGGCCATGCAATGAAAGGTTAGTGATTAAAAAGCTGGATGAGTGCTGATATTTGAGAGAAGGTTATCAAGCTTCTGAACAGTTGACTGTGCGTAATGCAGCAAACATAGAAAATGAAGTTAAAGGATGCAGTCTGGTAAGAGCTTGAAGAAATTATTGAGGCAGCGGGTCCAAGGAAGACGGTTCTTGTAGTGGGTAATGTGAATGGACAGACTGGAAACTGGAGTGAACGGGGAAGGTAACAGCACGTTGGAAAGTGTTCCATGGGAAAGAAGGGTAATTCGTGTAAAGATACGTGGAATCCTTTCCACTGGGTAAGGGTGTTGCTGATACTTGTATTCTTAGCAGAGGGTGGCTACAAATATACGAGGGAAAAGTACACAGAAGACAAGAGCAATAAGAAGGTATGCTTTGTGTGTTGGTAAGAGGGACTGTGATGTGTGTGTGATCCAATTTCTGGGGTTCTTATCAGTTAGTGATTTGTACGGTAGATTTTATCATCTAGATGGTCCGGGACTAGTGCAGTGATAAGACAGATGGTCTTGGACTAGTTCAGTGATAAACCAGATGGTCTGGGAATAGCAGAGTGAATCAAAAAGAAAATGAGATGAAAAAGATATTTTTTTTTGAGATGAATTTGGTTAAGAAGTGAAGTGGGAATCGAGAGTTTTCTAAAACGGCATATACTGAGGCCTGAGCATTGAAAAAGTGTTAGAGGCATAAAATGTATGGGAAAATGTGAACGATAAAACCTTTTGCTGTACTATCCTGCCTTCATGTGCACTGATTAGCAATTTAGGATACCGTTACTGTCCACCAGCATATACTTCGTCCTAGATCATCAGCTCTTTTGTTGCTTGCATTTCCGTGCACTTTGCCATGTTTAAGCTGTTGCGAGGGATAGCACGGCGAAGCAATGGTATATGTTGGCAAGTGTGAAGGGAGACTGGATGAACCTGAATATGTTAGAAAATAATGAATAGTGAAAGGTGAGTGTCAACTATAAGATAAGATAAGAAAAAGTAAAGCTAAAGGTGTTGGGTTTGAAAGAAAAGGAAAGGTAAATAAATTTGGAAAAGAGAGGAATGAAATATGTTTTGTAAGTAGATGATTAGGTGTTGAAATGAATTGTGAAAGAAAAGTGTTAGACACAGAGGGTAATTGCTGTTAAGGAAAATACAGTTTTGCAGGGGAAAGAGGGGAATATTTGGTGGAAATGTGCATGGAGATGTGTATGCCAGATCGCTTGCACAAGAGACTGAATATGTGCGGAATAAAGGACTTCTACTGGAAGAGGTGTTGAGGAAACAGTAGTATGTCTGAAGAGCAGCGCGAGGTATGGTTAGGATTGTGAGCCGGCGAAGGACAAGGGTAAAGCATCGTTATATGGCTTTGGGCAATGGTGTATTGCCACACAGAGATCCTATGCCGGACGATAGAATGAAGGCCATGATTGTTCTTTTACATAAAAGACGAAGTTTATGGAGCTGATTGCATGAGTTGCAAGGGAAGTCTTCGTGGCTTAGTAAACTGTAGTTAAGATTGCCTCTGAGTAAAATGGATTTCTGTGCCTTGTATAGGATCTCGAGAAATAGGATGGGTTTAGGGAAGATACTCTGTAGTTCTTGCTGACATTCAGGAAGTGAAGGAAGCGTGTATGTATTTATAGGTATATCATGAACCGAATGAAAAATGTAGGAAACTTTAACTCAGGATTCAGACAAGACGTAAACGTTCACAGTTCATATTTTGGAAGAATTATCTGCATGAAAGTAACTGGTGGTGTGAACGTATGGTTTTAGATAGCTGCGAGTGCGCTTATAAGTCGTCTGATGTCAGTATGGTTGTTGATGTTTGTACTGAGGCAGTACGTGAGATGAGGGTGAGATAGGGTGAGTGTAAGGTTACATCTCTACTTTGAGCAGCTTCGTGTTTGATGCTGGTGTTCTGTAACCAGAATGAAAAGAACTGGGCAAAAGTTTATTCAGCTTGTAATTTGCAGAAGTATAGATTGACACAAGAGTAAGGTGCTGCCACTTTTCTTATAAGAAATAAGTGGATCTTTTGGGGAGTTTAGGTATCAGAGAGAGATCAGCAAGGAGGGATGTAGAAGTTGAGAGAACAGCAATTCAGGAAGAAAGAATAAGGGATCTTCCGAAAGCTTTAATGAATGAAAGCGTGTGTGTATGAAATTAAGTAACCTATGTCATGGTGTACTTTTGACCAACTATTCTTCGTAGATGTTTAGCGTTTATAGTACTTTTTTATATAGAAAATAATATGGTTGGTGGGAAGGCAATGGAGATAGTTAGTATTTATAGTGCAGCGGGAAGACGAGAGAATAAGAACAACAATGGGATAATGTATTGAATGGGGGAGTCGTAACAGGAGGCGCATGCATGTAATTATTTTCAATGGCTTGGCCATGTAGAATGTGTGCCAGATGAAAGGTTGTTGAGGTCTTATGATAGCGTGGTGTAAAGTACGAGGTGGGGTAGAAGTGGACCACTGAAGAGATGGATGGATACGGTGAATGACCTTCTGAGGGCTTGGCTGCTCCGATGCCAGAGAATGAATGTAGTAGTAATTTGTACAGTACGGTGAAAGGGGTATGGTGAAGTAGGTTATCGCATCACAAGTTATTTATTTATTCTTTTATTTTAGAGAATTCTGTTCACTGTGATGAACTATATAGTTACGGAGGGTGATATTATCGGCCTCCATCCGCCGGTGGTTACATCCCGAACTTAAAGTCTCCGTGAACAAGGCTGTGTTTTCGTCAGTGAACGGAAAGGAGTACAGACTCGTCGAAGACCTTATTCCAAAGATTTTTTTGTATTTCCCTTCTCTGGAAGCATCAAGAGCCCCTCAAAGGGGTCGTGGAGTGCAAAACTAACCATAGTTAATGACACACGTAAATGCATAAAGTTTTGTTTGTAAGTCATGCAGTAGCAAGAGAACTCCGGGTCCTCAGGCGTCTCATGCATCTGCTGGTGCAGTGATGGTCTGGTCTAACCACTGCCTCCATTGTCTCTGCTGGTAGATAGTACCACCATTTACCTCTTGCCTTTAATGGTAGACTGATGAGCTTGACTAAGCTGTGAGGAACTCCGAGTAGTGCCTAATCCAAAATGTCTTGTTAATGAATGTAATAAACATTAAATTATTTAGTCAGAAGTCGTTTATGTGATGTCTGTGCGAGGGAGGAAGTTGTTTACCGTGTGGATCATGAACATAGTGGTCGGTGCGGAGGGTAGAGCTGCATCCTGGGGTCTATGACTGTATGCACTTGAGGGCCACGGCCATGGTACCTGGGTTATCATAGTGTTCTCAGACTTGTTTTTCTAATATGTACCCAGAGTGTACCCTTTTCTTTCCCCGTTCCACCTTCACACCCGGTTTGTGCTCTAACCATTTCCTCCCCTACACCTCTTCTCCCCCCCCCCCTACATACACGCGCACACACACCAATTGTCATTCTTCAGCACCTTACCTCCCCCCCTCTCTCACTTGCAGCCTCACACAATTGCTACCCCCTGCAATTCTCATTTCTCGACAGTAGCGTACCCTGTCAACTACGCGATCTTGACTGCGTCAGCCTTACTGGTTTATCCGATACCTTTGCCCTCGCCGTTGAAAGTTCCTCCGGGTTGCGTACTTTGACTCTACGCCCAGACCACCGTCACATGATATCGCGGTCGCTACAACACCTTCCCATGTGCCCGGTGCTGACATGGAAGCTTCAGGTGAAGGAGGACGTACCCTGGACGGGTCTGTTATCAGTCAGGCTTCTGGCTGTCACGGCCACCGGCCCACCGGTGTTTGAGTGTGACTTTTCAGCTCGACAAGCTCCCACATCTTTAACCAGTTGCACGAGATGATCCTCTGAAAGTATATGATCCAAGTTGTGGGATTTGAAGGAAATGTAATTCTGTAATTACACTGAAAATTGTATTAGGATTTTTATTTTTATCGTATTTCAAAATTCGGAAGCTCTTATTGATTTGTCGGTTGATTATAGATGAAAGTTCATAGTGACTTTGACTACACTTTACACATTTGCAGATAAGTCATTCTCTTATCTTAACGTCTTTAAGGGTCAAAGTCAAAGGCCGGGTCATTATACCCAAGGGCTGTACCGTCGTGCTCAAGAGTTAAAGGCGAATTTCCATTTATCAATGCTTGGAAGCATCCTCAAATTTCAGACTCGGCAATCAAACGATTTGCCTTCGTGTGATTTTAAAGGTAAATTGATGTTACAGAGAGGCAATACGAGACCTAACTTTACTGTGTATCATTTTGGATTCTTAAGGATTTGTGTTTATGATTTGATATATCACGTCCGCGTGAAATATATGTAGCAGTTTACTCCCCTTTTCTTTCAACCCTTTGCGATGGGAACATTCACTGACAATTATGTGGATATAATACATCGTTAACAGAGAAATACACTTGTGCCACTTGAAGATATATTTGACGTGAGATGCCCAGACGGAACAAGAGGGCCGGACGAGACGAGGACGCGACGTGTTTGCGCCAGGAATTGACGGATTATGCGTCTCTGGTCGAGTGTTCATTTGAATGTTGTGGAGGAGAGCTTGTGTCGCGAGCATCCTATCAGGAAATGTTTTACGTGTCTCTAAAGTGAAAGATTAATGAGAGAATTACTGTTGTGAAGGATTGTTTTGGTGCGCGAGTAAGTGAGCTCTGAATGTTTCGGATTGTTGCTCAAGTGTATTGTTAACAGTGGTCTGTGTTGGAGATGGATACTTTTTACATGAACGAAAAGCGTCCGTGACTGTCGACGTCTTTGCATCACATGAATTCAATTTTTCTTTCTACTGCTCTCCATATACACGTGTTTCATCACCTTCCTTGATCCGAGACGTCCTCGACAGCTTACGAAGACGATGTTAACACCTTGAGCTCAAAGTCTGGCCTTTGATTTGACACAGATTTAGCTCAAAGGTCACACCGTCACACCTAAGGGTCGCATTGTTGTACTCGAAAAGTTAAGAAGGAAGTGGACGTTTCAGACATTAGTGGTAGCCATGTGCACCAAACATAAGTGACCTTTCCTCTTCTCGATCTCTTTCTATTTTCCATTTTAGTCGGTAGGTGAAGCTTTGTTTGAGGCCAGACCATAAGAGGAAAGGTGGAACATAATCCAAGAAACCTTGTGGAGGTGGAAAACCTGCTTTTTGAAAAAGGACAGGTCGCGGCTGTTGGGAAAAACGTGATTTATAGTGTGTAAAAGAAGGGTAAGAAAAAGAGTCTGAGGGTGTGAAGTGAGAGTGAGATGTGTATGGTGCATGTAGGTGGTGGTTAAGGTGAGCCCAGTAGCTTAGTTTTAATGAGACAGAAAGCAAGACCAGCACTCCTGACACGGACGGTGTAAGATGATCCCGGGCACCACTTCAGTCAGGACTGTAGTGCTTCCCTGGGCGGCTGCCTGTTATCGGTGATGAATATTGACATAGATATCTAGGCACTTGCTTCTCATTCTCATTGAATATTTGTCCTTTGTACATAGGTTATTTGTCTTGTTTTGATTTATGTAAACTGGTGCAGTCTTGGTTTATAAGTATATGTATGCAGTGCTGGACTGCTGAAGAATGTGATATCACCGGGAAGACAGAATTTTGCTATTTGCAGTTTCATATACTTATAAAAAGCTATATGAATTATTTTGATGCTTTTTTGTGGTATATTTTCTTATACATATTTTTATTTTCATGCTGTGCTTGGACATGTGAAAAAATCAGGTGAGTAATGGTGAAAAAGTTCGTTGTATAACTAAATTCATTAAATGTGAATGTGACGTTATCTGTTTATTAATCAGATATTTCACAGACGAAAACCTAAGTTACTCTGACTTGAGTGAATGCTTCTAAATAAAGGTAATAAAGGTGATAATGCTATATATGAATGATAATGATTACTCACACACTGCTAAATTTGTATGATTATTATCTTTTGACATTATTAAACGAATATACAGAAATATGGACAACCAGGACACACAAGAACACCCTTCCTACACACACACACACACACACACACTCAATGGCTGATGTGTTGGCCTGAGGGAGGGTTACCCATATCTCATTACCTGGGGTAACGGTTCCTCATGTACATTTGACACCCGTTATCTGGCGAGCGCGAAGGTTCCCGGAAAACAGCAACGGCGGGAGGGGGGTAGATAGCGCGTATTTGTGACTCGGGATACCTATCTCCTCCTCCGCCTTGGGTGTTAATGTGTCTTTGGCCGGACGTCAGGTAAGCCTACGCAGCACCCAGGGAGGAGGACGTCAAGCTGTTGACCCACACCAGCTGTGGCTCACTGCTTTTAGACTGGTTTATTTTAAGGACTTTTGCGTTTCTTCTTCGTTCATTTTGGGACAATACATACTTAAATGGTTATTATAAATTTGATTTTTGTTTGAAAAATATGTATCCATTCCCAGTTTGTAGGCGGAGGCTCAAAAGAAGACACAGCTTGCATGAAAACGTTTAGGAATTGGGCCCCTGAGACTGAATTATTTAACGATGTGATCATTACACGAAAGCGCGCTTGGGGACTTATCGTGTTTCATTTTTGTAGTGGTTTTATGC
>JAUUDW010015475.1:0-10088 GCA_032361385.1 Panulirus guttatus | reverse complement strand
GACTTTCAAAAAGCTTTCGATAAGGTTCTGCATCGTTGGTTTCTAGTAAAAATTACGTCACATGGCACTGATGGAATTGTACCCCAGTGAATGGGAAATTGGTTGGCTGGCCGTAAACATAGAGTAGTGATTAACGGTCAAGCCTCAGAATGGTTAGACGTAACAAGTGGAGTGCCACAAGGATCGGTCTTAGGACCGGTTCTCCCTCTCATGCATATCAAAGATATTGATAAAGGGCTGCATTGAAAGATATCAAAATTCTTTAATGATACAAACCTGGGAAATAAATCTATAAATGAGCTTCGCCGTCTAAAGCTTTTAACTGACATTGACAATTTGATGAGCTATGCTCATAAGTAGCAAACAAATTTTAACATCGATAACTGCAACGTTTTACATATTAGCAGTAAAAACGAAAAGGTAAGCTACAGTATGAATTCTGTTGAACTGCAAAAGGTATATGAGGAAAAAGACTTGGGTGTGATAATTTCAGGCGACTTAAGACCACTTAAGCACTGCACAGAAGCAGTGAAAAAAGCGAACAAAATTCTTGGTTTCATAGACAGAGCCTTCGAATTTAGATCCAGGGAAATCATCCTCATTCTTTACAATTCATTGGCTCGTCCACATCTTGAATAATTGTGTTTAGTTTTTATGTCACCCTACCTAAAAAAGAATCAGAATACAGAATGGAGAACTACCATGACGATTCCCAGACAGAGAAACCAATCCTATGAAATCAGTTCAAAGACTTGAATCTATTTAGCTTAGAAAAGAGACGGTTGAGAGCTGATCTGATACAATTGTTCAAAATGACCAAAGGCTTTGCTAATCTTGATCTATCAAGTTACCTAAGATTTGATTCGTCTAATTCTACTCGTAGTAATGGATACAAACTCGTGGATAAACGATATACCTCGAATGAGGCGAAGTACTTTTCTATCAGCAGAGTTGTTAACATATGGAACGATTTGCCAAGTAGAGCGGTTCAAAGCAGTGCTGCAGAAACGTTTCAGAACAGACACGATTAATAATTCGCTTCAAGTCCACGACTTTCATGATTTGCGCTCCCATAGTCAAAATTATTATTTGCAGGTTATTCCCTCTGAATTATCTGTCTGCCTTCTAACTATTACCACACTATTCTGTGACCTGATATCTTCCACTAACACACACAGCCTCGAAAAGACCCAGTGGTTTATTGTTTGAATTCCTTTGTATACTTTTGTAGTCTTTTGTTCCATAACGAGCACCAATGTACCATAACAAGCATCACTGTGCCATAACGAACACCACCTTACCACATCTTTCTCCTCCTGGCAGCCATGGCGTACCGTGAGTGTGACAGCTCGGGAGACTGGCTCTGGGGCGGCTGGACCAACTACTCTCAGTGCCTCAACGTTATAGAACAACAGGTCAGTACAGGTCTTAACAGGTCACAACAGGCTACAGCAGGCGGCTCCAACAGGTCACTTCAGGTCAAATTAGTTCATTACAGGATAGTCTATATCAAAACGAATCCAGTGACCTTACTTTGGCTCGACTTTCATAGGTTATTGTAAATCATTTTAATCAAGTGTTCGAAAGATAAGGCGACATCAGGTTATTAGCAGTCAGATCAGATTGCAAGAAAAACTAGTTTATTTTAGGTATTTATAGGTCAGAGGAATTAATTACAAGTGAGTTCAGGTTAGAGTAAGTCACTAGATATTATCATAAAGCAGTCCATCTCACTACAAGTTAGTCTGGGTCACTGCCAGGCAGTCCACCTCACTACAAGTTAGCCTGGGTCACTACAAGACAGTCCACCTTACTTCAAGTTAGCCTGGGTCACAACCAGGCAGGCCATCTTACTACAAGTTAGCCTGGGTCACTACCAGGCAGTCCACCTCACTACAACTTAGCCTGGGTCACTACCAGGAAGTCCACCTCACTACAACTTAGTCTGGGTCACTGCCAGGCAGTCCACCTCACTACAAGTTAGCCTGGGTCACAACCAGGCAGGCCATCTCACTACAAGTTAGCCTGGGTCACTGCCAGGCAGTCCACCTCACTACAAGTTAGCCTGGGTCGCTACCAGGCAGTCCACCTCACTACAAGTTAGCCTGGGTCACTACCAGGCAGTCCACCTCACTACAAGTTAGCCTGGGTCACTATCAGGCAGTCCACCTCACTACAAGTTAGTCTGGGTCTCTGCCAGGCAGTCCACCTAACTACAAGTTAGTGTGGGTCAGTGACTCTTAGTTCAATGTTTCTGCCATTGATTCCAGATTCCCGGATATTCCCGTAGGTCATTATCTAGCAAGGCATCAAATATACGTATTGTCATAGGTTCGTATAGTCTCAATTTAATGTGGTTCACTGTTTGTCGCTTCACTCAATGGTCAATACTTGTCACTGCACGACACTTTTGTCACATCCGTCACAGGTCAGGGCTCTCCTGGGTCACCCCTGGATGATTTAGGTCACTACTTACACAGGTCACCTTTGGTCACTGTAAAGCAGTACACTAACATGCCACAATTCGTCACTGCCGATCAGCACTATCACAGGTCACTGCAGTACAATGTTCGCACAGGTCATTATATGTTGCCAGTCAGAACTTCCACATATTGTTAATAATGACTTTAGGTCATTACTTCCTGAGATCACTGAGGGCTCTGCTGACCAGGACTACAATAAGTATGTGAAGATCACTGCAGGTCACTGCTCTCACTGCTCACTGAAGGACACTGCAGGTCAATACTCCCATGAGCTACAAAGTTATCTCATAATATGTATTACAGGAAAAGTAGTCTAAATGTAAGACCTCAAGCTTTAAATAAGCATAATGCTTGAAGTTCTAGTTTAATAAAAGACTTCAGGCTTTAAGTAAAGAAAAGACTTTAAGTTTTAGATGAATAAAAAACTTCAAGCTTTAGGTAAACAAAACGCTTGAAGCTTTAGCTACGCAAAAAGAAAACACTCCAAGCTTTAGGTAAACAAAAGGTTGAAGTTTTGAGGAAGAAAGAGGTTTGAAGCTTTACGTAAACATAGTACCTGAAATTTTAAGTAAGCCAAGTGCCTGAAATTCTAGATAAACAAAAGCATGAAGCTTAGGTAAACAATTCTTTAATATTTAGGTTATCAGCGAATTTGAAACTTTAGGAAAACTAAAGACTTGAAGCTTTAAGTACATATAAACCAGATCCCTCAAGCGCACAAGTTACATGAAGCTTAGGTAAACAAATGACGAAACTCCAGATAAACATAGAACGCGAAGGCTTAGGGCAGCAAAAAAGCTTGAGTCTTTAGGTAAACTAAATATCCGAAACTTTGTATAAACAAACTAGTTGATTTTTTGTTTGAATTGCTGTGATTTTGTTTCCTTTTGTGTGTTGATTAAAAACGTCCCATCCCCGGTTCAGCTGGTGAACAGCACGTCGCCCCCCATACTCTCAGTAGCTTCAGTTCATTCTATCCATTACACGTCTCTCGCCCTCGCCCTCACTTCTCAGGCCCCGATACCCCAGAGAATCGATTATGCTGTTCTTGCATCTCTTCATCAATCTCCCAGTTGGTCTGTTGTGTAAAGCTACTATGCCAGGAGGCAAAGTACAGAGCAGTTTGGCTTTGTTTGGTGTGCACATCGTCGTCGAAATTACTAATCCCTTATGATTCAGTAAACGAAAAGGATAATGATCGGAACGCTCTGTGATGAAGAGAGCTGAGCCCCTACAGCCAAGGTGCACTCAAGACAAGGTGTGACAATCTCTCCCGGTCATCATAGAGACCTGGATAAATACACACCCAATCTGATTAGCTAATGATGGAAATGTCTGATCTAATCCGACGGGAATGGCAGGACCCAGTCTTGCAAAAATGTTGGTAGTAATACTGCGAGGCAGATGGTCGTGCACTTGTAATACTGTGAGACTGTACGGCAGACGTTCGTGCACGTGTAACACTATAATACTGCGGGCCAGATGGTCGTGCATATGTAACACTCTGATACTGTAGTGCAGGTGGTCGCGCAGTTTTGAAACTAAAACACTGCGAGGCAGGCGGTCGTGCGCCTGAGTACCCCACCCAACAGGCATCGCAACACTCCAATATGACCTCAGCACCCCTCACCACAGGGACAACTGCACACCAAAATGACCTCAGTTTCCCACACCACAGGGACCACTACACTCCATATTGACCTCAGTTCCCCTTTACAGTAAAGCCACCACTTCTACTGATTAAAATGTTCAGGGTCAGTATCATTAGCGCCTACTCTTACCATAATGATTTCATCTTTCTTGGCTTTATAGGAAGGGCTATTGAACTGAGGTCCAGGAAAATTATCCAAGTTCGTAATAATTCACTTGTGCGTCACCAGTTTGAATACTGTATTTTTGGTCACCCTTCTTGATAAGAGACATAGAAGAAAGAGAGAGAGTACAGGGGCGAGTTATCACGGTGATTCCTGGCCTGAGAAATATATTCTATGGAAGCCGATTAAACGATATAAGTCTATTCATCTTAAAAAAGGAGGGTAAACAGCGATCTAATAGAGATATTCAAGGTTATCAAAGGCTTCGATAATCTTGACATAACGAATCAGGTAAAGAGTCGTTTGATTTCAGAGATAGACAGACACACTTTTCACAAAGTATGGAGCAGAAATCATTTCCATTGATGATGCAATTGTGCTTCACTGAGATTTCCTGCTTTACATTTTCACACATACACAAATGCATATATACACGCACACACGTATTTTAGAATCAGACACTTTCTTTAGGCACTGATATCACATTCTGTTATCTTTTGCTTCTACACATTTCTTCCTCACAATAACTGACTCACTCATCATATTTTCATCACAATCACTGACTCATTCATCGTATCTTCCTCACATTGACTGACTCACTCACCATATCTCCCTCATCACAATATCTGACTCACTCTCCATATCTTCTTCACAATCACAGAAACACTCAGCAACCTCAAGTCTTTACAATCTTTAAGAGATATCTTATCACGATCACAAGTTTTACCACGTAATTGCCTCATATTTATCAAATCAGACTGTTGAAAACTCTTTCTCCTTTTTCTGTTGACGAAGAAAATATGAACAACTGATATTTGATCTGTTTTATATCCCAACCAAGACCACCACTCCTGCGCCAAACACAACAGTGTTTGTGAACATTTTGGAAAGGATAGTGCTAGGTGCTGGAGCCAAGGGTAAGATGGCCTGAATCCTACATCCTCTTCCAAGAGTCACGCTGGAAGAGTGCTTATCAATCTAATCTTAGGAACTAATCCTAAACAATCGGAAGTCTTCTGATTCTTCGTCCGTAGATAAAGATGATAAGTTTGATAAGTAATGGATTGGATACATTTTTCTTAAGTACATACAAAAGCCAACTGTAAGTAATATTCACTTTTGCAAAGTGTTTTCCCTGCAGGATATCCAAAGACATGAGTCAGAGTGAAATTGTCGGTTGAGGGATAATAATTCTCTGGTAATGAGTTGAAACTGTTTATAACGTGCTCGTAACTTGCTGGTAATGTGTGGAAATTACAGGCAATTTGCCCGGAGCATTTTAAGAGTGAACTGAACCATCAACAACAGACAGGCATTTCGTGGTTTGTAAATAATCATACTTAAGCTTACTTACCTTGAGATCAGTCATTTGTCCAGCCTAAAGGAACATCCTAATGTTAGAAAAGAACTGGAGGCAAAAAGCTGAATTATCTTCACTCATTGGAATAATTGTGTTATCACGGTACTCTTAGTGTTAACATCTTACTAAATGATCAGCTTCTATAATCTGATGTTGCTGGTGCTATCACAGATGCAGAACTTGTGCAGGTGCTGACGGGCTGACTATTCATTTCTTATTGACTTTTACGCCAACCCCAGGGCTTTGGTTGTTATCTAAACACTATCTCTGGTTGATATGCATTACGGTATATTGTACCTTGAGCGATCTGAGTTCCCCTTTGTTGCTGGTCCGTAAGATATGTTGCAGCCTTTTTTCATTTCTTCTTCAAACAGTTAAACTAATGTGTCCAGTTACCAAATTTGTCTGAGCAACTCAAGAACCAATTTCGTCCCCTTGAGCACAAAGTTACGACAACAGTGTAACCCTTGAGCATAATAGTACGACCCCTGAACACGACAAACTCTTGAGCACGACAGAACGACGCTGGAACATGATGGTACAACTATGGGGTATGATAGCCTGGATAACGACCCCGGAATATGATGGTACAGCCATGGGGTATGATAGACTATTTTTTGTCTTATCTGAACCTTGAGGGTCAGTTCCTAGGTCAGGCCACCATCGAAGGCAAGGGTCGTACCGTCCCACTAAAATGGTCAAGTATTCAGACTGCCTTCCTTCCAGTGAGAGGGCGCTCCTCCCGTTCCCCTGCAGGCAGCTAGCTAGGCTATACGCCCTTTGTTTACGGTAACACAGCAGGTCCATTCCACTGATATAGAGATACTTTTTTTTCTGGCTTATATTAAAACCGTAACACGCCTCTCCTGGCCTATAAAACCGCGCCATTAGTGTCTAACAACGGCGAAATGTGTACATGAAATTTCTTGTGGAGTTTATGGCGTTCGATTTGCACCTAGGCTCTTTTACGGTGCCCCATTAACCTCTCTAATGGCGCATTTATCTTGACTCTCTGCATACGTTCGCTTTTATTTTATGATCTAAATTACTTAATAATAATCTTTGGGGCTACGGCCCGGATTCCATTTTATAAGCAATAGATCGATGTAGTGTGGGTGGGAGGGATGGTGCTCGAAGCTAGGGGAGCGGATGGTGAACGGACGGGTAGGGCTGGCGGAGGGAAGGGCGAAGATTGCGGAGGGACGTGCGGGAGCGAGCGGAGGGACGAGAAGGATGTGCGGACGGAGAGACACGGGCGGTGGTTAGACGAACGGGAGTGGGCGTATGGACGGACGAGCTGGGATAGGCGGACGGAGCGACGGATGGGTGGATAGGCGAGGGAGGCTCTTGTGCGGTTGGTGGCATTGAAGGATGAAGAAACAGGGAAGGAGGATGAGGTGAAGGGGAGATGAGAGGATGGGGAGTACGGGATCAGAAAGGAAGGAGAGGAGTGGGGAGGAATATGGGGAGCAAGTACAGAGAGGATACGGGGCAGAGGAGTAAAACGAAACATAAATGAGAATCAATGAAGAAACTTTATAGGCAACAAATTGCAAGGAGAGCGGGAGGTAGGTCGAGTGGCTTCGCGTACAGCACACCTGGAAGATGAGTAACAACAATAACAAAAATATGCCAGACCAAAATACAGACTTTATGAGTTCCTGTACTGTTCAAGGTGCGATCTCTGGCGACTCTTGGAAATGAAAAAAGAAACCCTATAAGTGCTGCGAAAGCTGCTCTCAGACTTTATATCAGCTAAGCTACAAAAACTTGCTGACAGAGGACGTCTTCAACACATTGTCAGAAGGAACACATGGCAGGCGGGCCACAGGGCCTGCCACTAGCACGTATGCACACCCCCATGGCGCCCCTCCTGACGACGTAAGGCTT
Organism: Panulirus guttatus; assembly: GCA_032361385.1. Lineage (NCBI taxonomy): Eukaryota > Metazoa > Arthropoda > Malacostraca > Decapoda > Palinuridae > Panulirus > Panulirus guttatus. The sequence goes on along the minus strand of JAUUDW010015475.1, from coordinate 2,541 downwards.
CACATCACCCATTCCCCATCGGTCAACATTCCTGAGGGGAAGACCGAGTGCCGCTGATGATGGGGATGATCACTAGTTCATCCATAACAGCCTCGCCCTTCAAGCCTGTTAATCGCAATGACCCATAATTAACAGCTTAACTGCCCATCTGTCTCCTATTATGAAGCTTGGGTTACAACAAGATGGCCCGGGGCATTAAGGTCTAGAGTGTCACCCCGCCACCTCCTGACACTCAACAGGAGGTCAGTGGTAATCCTCAAGCCGCATCTGTTGCTAGCCATCCTCCAGCGTGGGACTCTCAGGGGGATTAACACTTGGGGGATTTTTTTGTAAAAGGATTTAACAAGGGATTTTCTGAAGGCGTGGGGATTGGTGGAGTGGTGGAAGCTGAGGTCCGTCGAGGAGGAGGGGATGAGTTATGACCCGCGAGTGTGTGCTGGAGGGGAGGACCCGGGGGTATCACAGCAGGGAGGGGCAGAGAGGCGCTTTACCACCTGATGGGTGAGAACGAGGAACCTCATGGTTGAGAGCGGAGCGAGGAACCCAACGGGTGACAGCGAAGTGTAAGGAACCTTCGTGTAATAGGAAGAGGAACGAAAATGTCACCAAGACAAACGGAAACGTATTCATTATACATCATGTAAACAATTAAGAAGCGCAGACAGGTTATAGAGGGAACCGTATTGAAAAAAAAATGAAAAACATTCAGTTGATGAATGTATAACTAATGACGTGTGAACGTTTTGGACAGAGACGAAACAGCAAGAAACATTGGGGATCAGACATTCATCGAGCTTTTGTGATTGACGAAGACATGATGATGACTGCAACAGAACATGGGAGCTCTGTTCATCTGCCTGTCTCTCTGTCTGTCTGTTTGTCTGTCTTTAATACAACATAAAGTTGAATCTACTAATGTTATCTAATGAAGCTTAGAAAAAGACTGTGCTTTAACAATGGTTAGTGAGAAGCGGTTTCCAACAAAGCTTGATCATGGACAGCAGTCTACTAAAGAAAGCTTAGAAATGGTCATTGCATTAACAAAGCTTAGTGATGGCCAGAACAAGCTGACGGCGTCGTAGAGTCCCTTAACGGTTGGACTCTGAGTAAGTTACCTCCGGCCAATTGAATAACTCAGAATAAATTGCAGTTGTCCACATATGGTCCTGCGGCAGGGAGTGGAGGTGAGCACCTGGCCTCGTGTGTCAGTATAAGGTGCAGATGATGATGTATATCACTGTCAGTACGTGCCATGTTGGAACTTGACTTGTTGACGCAGTGCCGAGTCTAAAACTCTACTCTTGCCTTCAGTGACACGTTTAGACCTCCACCTGTCACCACAGTGATGGAAATGTGAATACCATACCCGAAGCTCGGTGGGGATCCCTAGACCACACTGCTGACTGACATATGCCCTGTGAATCTGTCGTCTCTCTCCCCACACACACACACACACATCATCACCCACATTTCTTCTTAGAAGTTTGAAGACTTACAGATCCAGGCGACGCGTGTTGTATAACACCATTGTTTTGTTCATACTTTAAGTGTGTCACTTTTATCTCTGTGGCTGGAACAATAATAAATAAGAAGCAGCTCAAGTAACAAAATCTTTCAGAGTGGAAGACCCATCAACTGGTAGATTATCTTAATTCAGAAATCGATAACGTGACAATATACTTGTTTGAGGCAAGGGACTACTACTCCTGCAGGAAGGCTGAGAAGTGCGTCAGGACGCGGGCGATGTATCGCGGCCACGGTAGTCGGGTTCGACCCCCAGCTTCGAACATGACTCAGTACATACATTCCGGGACTCGTGTTTCATTAACATGAGATTATCTGTTTCCACTTCTTCCTCCGTCCACTGGAACGAGTCTCCAGTCATGGCGTGTTGTGAACATATCTAACTCATTCAGACGTCATGATACATTAAACACCCTATAGATGTACGGTACTTTCTGATGCCGAGTGAGAGAGTAGCATCATTTGTATTTTCTTTGTCTTCCAGTAATCTCTGTCATAATACAGTGAAAATATGGTCAACTAAAGTCACATGAGGCAGCGTGGTATTCCTGCTCACCTCTCGAATACAAACTCCATCTTAAAACATTAATAAAAGGACGTAACATCATCAGTATCCCTGGCAGACACAGACCAGGACTAGAGGGGGGGCCTCATCTTGGCCTCTCTAAATGATTTATTACTGAGAGGCAACAAGAACTTTTAAATCTCTTGCCGTCTTCCCAGCACCCCTTACGTCCTCACAGATCTGAGAGGCTAATGCAAGCTAAGTGGTGAGGAAGGGGGGCCGGTGGGGAGGGGAGATAGGAATGGACGGAGGGAGCTTGTGGGAAAGGCGTGGGGAGGGAGCTATTGACAGAAGGGATAGGAAGTAACAAGGAAGAACGTGCTGAACAGGGGGTTAAGGACGCCAATATACGACAAGAATTTCTTAATCAGAATCAAACACAAGAGAGAGAGAGAGAGAGAGAGAGAGAGAGAGAGAGAGAGAGAGAGAGAGAGAGAGAGAGAGAGAGAGAG
>JAUUDW010015465.1:0-10088 GCA_032361385.1 Panulirus guttatus | reverse complement strand
TATATATATATATATATATATATATATATTGTCCTTAAACATATAGTATTATTTTCCATTCCTATCTGATACCGTAAATGGTTAATATACACACTACAAATCACAATATAGTCAATCTAGGCTTCGATTATACTCATCTAACGCTGTTGGTATTATAAGTCTGACATTCGTCTTTATACACGTCCACTAAAATTTTATCATACACTGGTCATTGTCCACGTTTATTAGCATTGATTATTCCAATAAAACTAAACATCAGTCTGAATACAAATGATTTCGGTTTCGCAAATATTCTATGTTCTCCTACTATTTAACTTTTCCATTGTTTAACCTCCAAATAATCTGTTGTGTTACACTGTCAATTGTATTCTTCCTATACGTACTGACACACACACACACACACCTGAGTACATAATGTTCTCGTGTGTGACCATCCTTGACCCCACACACACTACATTTCTTCTGTGGTAGAAACAGTCCCATATTACCAGTAGTATTCATAACTTAATCTAAGCTCATTCGAACAATATCATTCCTTGTATCATTTTTTCCCATAGATAACATTAGTATTATAACTTCCATATTGTTTAAAATTATAATTGTCAAAATCTTCATTCATCGTCTTGCATTAATAATTTCTTCTTGTTCACACTTGATCACAGATAAGTCTTAAGGGACGTCAATTTCATCTTCAGCAGTTGCATATTTTGCAAGCATACCCGATCATATGGATAAATCCGAACATGAGAAGGGATTCAGCAAAACTTACATTAATTTTCTTTACAATATTCTTATATAATAACACAATTCCCTCATAAACAGGATTTTTGTCATTAATTATACCTTTCCTGTACTGTCAACAAAATTATATACATCCTTTCCTTTATGTTTGACAAATGGCTACATAACTTCCCTGTAACACTGCCTGAGTAGAAAAATACCATAAGACAATTGAATATTCGATGCTCTTTCGTTTTTTTCTCATGTATTAAAATCCCCATTTCAATGTTCCACACCGTATTCTTCATTCTTCATTTCCTGGGCCATCACAGAAAATTTTTACCTTATCTTTCTTTGTTATATCATCAATTACGTAACGTACCACGCTCTCAGAAATCCTATAACATACTTGGTCTTTTCATAGTTAACGGCCTGCTAGGTACATCCACTCCATTCCTCCCCAATATTCCTGCCCTCCTGCACACGATGACAGAACTGACCAAACTTAAACGTAACCATATGGTCCTTCACATTCCTCACAAATTCCACCTTACATTTTTTCCTACTGCTTAACTCTGGAACAATATCAAGTCAATGTTACATTTTTCACAAATTTCCTTTATTCTGTCATTAATACCTGGCAGATTTAATTCCATAATTAATGCATCAAGCACTGAATTTCGTTCGCATTCCAATATAACTCTCATTGCTTCATATCAATCATATAGTATCAGTTCAGTTTTACCATAATTAACTTTACCTAGCACCGGCAAACTTGGTGCAAAATAGTCAATTAAAGATATAACAATACTTATATCAGTAAAAAGATGGGATAGCCACCACCTTTAACAGTACAGCGCCGGAGTTCACGTCAATTCATTAAATGGAAAATTGACTTATGCAACTAACATCCCGTGAAGGATAAATAGTTAAACTACACTTGTTTACAATACAACTACAAAATTTCCACTCTATACACACTACATCTCATGCTCTCATGGCCACACATTCTTCTCGCGCCTTATTACAGCAAAAAAGAATATACACCACAGCCGACCAACACCCTATATATTTGCGGTGAACACAACGTTGAAGATACTGCTGCCGTCTAAGCACAAGAATGGCAGTCTACAACGGCTCCCGCAACAAAAACTCGTTGCGTGTTTTAACAATCAGACCATAGCAATGTGGGGGACGTCTCGCTCCTAATTTCACATTACCACCACTGTTGGCTATCACAGTTATGAATGTCATCCTTTGGGTATTACATACCCTCCCTTTGATCCAAGGTGTTCTTTCGGTTGGTGGTTTTCAGCTGTGTCTCAGTTGCCTTACCTCACAACGTAAGGGAAAGCCAGCAACCAGAAGAACATCTTGGACCAACCGGAGGATATTTAATGCCCAGAGGATGATTATCATAGTTGTGATAGCTAACAGCTGAAATAACCATTAGCGAGTGGAGGTGACGTGAAATTAAAAGTGAGATGGTCCTCGCATTGCCATGGTCTAAATGGTGAAACATGCAAAGAGTTTTTGTTGTGGTAGCCGTTGTAGACTGCCATCCTTATGCTTAAATGGCAATAGTAGCTCCAGCGTTGTGTCCACAGCAAACATACAGTGTTGGTCGGCTGGGTTGTGTATTCTTTTGCTGTAAGGTGCGAGAGGAATGTGTGGCCACATGTGCATGAGATGCTAACGGGATAGCTGAGCCTCACTGTAGCTACTTCTGGAACGACCCTGAGAGGAGCCCATCTTTCTCGTATCGTTACCTCATCACAACAGCACCAAAACCGTTCCCGCCACCAGGCCAAACCGTTCAAGATTTCTGACACAACTGATACAGCACCCTTACTACACGTGCTCCCAGCTCATGTCACAGCTATCTACACTTATCTGCACACAATATTCACCCTTTGCCCGTGATGCAAACATCTAAGTTTCAAATAACAGCATGTGCATTTTATGCTCAGTCGCCCACAGTTCTGGCTAAGGTTGTCGACACGCTATCCCGAGATTGCATACGATCCGCCAATTTCAAGTTCTCTTCAACCTGCCCCTATTATATCGAGCACGGATATCCCAATACCATATTTCGACCAAAACAGAGCTTGCAATGGCTGTAATCCAACATTACACAAAGATGTGATGCGTTTCAGTTCGGCATTTTTAGCAGCTGTAATCCAACATTACACAAAGATGTGATGCGTTTCAATTCGGCATTTTTAGCAGCCTTACTATAACCTATAGACATCCCCAAATATTTACAGGCCTGTACTCTCAAACTCCATCCCATCTAATGTTAATTTAATGTTCCTGTGAGAGCTACTGTGGTATTTGGTTTTACCTTCATTTACAGTAAGTCCAAACTTCGTGCGGTTATCACCGAAGTTATCCAATGTCACTTGCATCTTTTTTTCTGAAGGTGACATGTTATCAGCATAAATCACTGCCCTGACTATCATGATACCCCCATCCTTCGCAATTTTATTTATAAGTATATTAAACAGAATTAGACTTAAGACCCTTCCTTCAGGACTTCCCAACTTAAAATTTCTAGTTACGGAAAATTTGCCGACGCCAGACTTTGGCAAATCTCTCACCGATATAATGGGAGATTCACCCCGACATCCTGCCAGACACACCCAGGTTTGGCAATTCATATATTATCTATTTACTTTATCAAAGGCACCTTTGGAAGTTTACAAAAACTCTTCAGGTATCGTTAGGATTAGACAAACTGGTCATAATACAATCAGTTGTACACCTACCCTTCATAATAACATACAAAGTGGTGGAAATATTATCACCCAAAAGGTGCAATAATCTATTCAGAGTTATCCTTTCTGACATTTTACACATACAGGATGTTAATGAAACCGGTCTGTACCTACCATTACCCTTTGGCACAGTTACAGTAGCAGCCTCCTTCCACATTCTTGCAACTTCCCTATTCTGAAGCTCACATTATATATATCTAACAAACGTCCATGGTTAATACTCGTCAAACAATTCGACTTCGTAAACACCATCAGCTCCCGGAGCAGCAGATTCTGTCTACAGCTAAAAGCTATGTAGTAATAGCAGCACACGAGTAGTTCCTTCTGTTGACAGACTATGCATAAATTCCCTATTCTCAGCGTCAGAATTCCTTAGTTCTTGTCTAACCTCCAGTAGTAATGAATATAAATTGGCAGCTCCGCCCACTTCTCTATTAAGTAATTAGCCACCCGTAGTAGGTCTTCTCCTCACTCCTCTCACCCTATTACCTTCTCCCCAGCTTTCCTTTGTAGTCTTTGCTCCAGCAGTTCTTACCAGGAAATCTTCCAAATACTTTTCTCTACCCACCTGTCTGACCACACTACACGCCTTTGCGACTTCTTTTAACACAATTATCTCTTGCTCACACTTCCCTAATCTTATCCAATCTTTAAGTGCCATCTTCAGAGTGGAATTCCATGCATTAACTTGTACGTCTTTAGTATAAGTTCTCTTCCTGGCAATGGTGCCCCTGCACTCCCAAACATTCCTGGTGACTGTTTCCCTCATCTAGCCCACTAAATTTTCATAGTGCCTTCCTACAGTATGTGTTTAATATTCACTGTACCAGCCTGTCATTTGATGTATGAGGTCTTCATATATACTGCATGGCAACGTGAACTTGCTCTACTGTAACTAAAAGTTTCTCCAATGGAAGTTCAGTACCTTATATACGGTGATCTCCCACTACTTCAAGGGACTCCTTTATAGTATCCCTCCATACCCTGTGTAGTCAACATATAAGCATAGTCAATCCTTCCTTCCCTTAAATGTGTAGGTGAATTATCCCCGAGCAACCTTGCATCATGATAGTCACTCAGGAACTGATGCCAAGTTACATCATTCCGATTCCTACTATCACTGGAGCAAAGCTCGGCTTGCCTAGCACTTAGATACCCCACCATCAGTGTGGGACCAAAAACAGACAATCAAGTAGATATTCTAAGTGAATTTCGACACATACAAATTAACTAGGTTTTTTAAGTCCTCAGCAATTCATATCCTGGCTCCTATATATTCTATTCCCTCAGATTTCGTAAAGGGTTCTAATAATTCTAAATCCCGTGATGCCTACATCTGCCTTTTAAAACGTAGTTCTGATAGTTCTCACAGGACAATAGTTTACCGTCCCGATCTTCTGTTTCCTGCACTGCCACTGCCTCGGCATTATTATGTAACACAATAACAACGCAAATCAGTCATCCTGTTACGAATAGTGTAAACATTCCAGGCTTCCTGTATCCTACTCCACTGGTGTATTTTGTTTGTTTTTTTATGATCACCTTCCTGTGATCAATATTTTTTCATCCAAAACAGAAACCTCATTGGCGAGGAACTCGCTCAACATCGTGATGAACGAAGTGATTTTATAGTTTTCACCATTCTCGCCATCGGAACATCAAGTGGACAAACCACTGTTGCCCATCTTGATTTTTCTCCATTTCTATTCGCTTCCTAAGTTTTCCGTTTTCCTCCTTCAGCCTAACTCCTCGAGTTACCAAAACACTAACATCGCTAACCTCAGACACATCCTGTGGCCGCTGATGTGGCTTGTTCACTCCCTGACGTTGTGCTGTGACGACAGGCTCCGGCACTGGTACTGCGGCTGGGTGACCTCGCCTACTTGATGTGCGAAACCAAACGTTGCCGTTCCAGTAATTCAGCCGTTGGGCTCACTGACTCATTGCGACTACGCAGCTTAAGGAACCCCGAGTCTGGTTGCAACACGGGTTTCGATACAGGTTCTGACACAGCCCCCACAGCTGGTTCACTGTGATCACTTAGCACATGAATCCAAACGTTCCGCATCAACAAGCTTTGTATGTCCTGCCACCATCTTTTCCTCCACCTTAACAAACGTTTTAGCTAAAGTATTCTATCAGATTTGATCTACTCTGCATCATCAGCCTGATCACAATTACAACACTTAAAAGAGACTTTCCTCTCCTCCATTTTCTCAGCACACTCCTTACTGTGATGCTTCTTGCCTCAGTACGTACACAAAGTATCATACTAACTCCGACTGGTCTTATGCCCATAACGAGAACCGATAAAGCAGAGAGGAGGAAGTTCTACAAATTTACTTACCTTCCTCCAGCCATTTACCAATTATCTAGATTCCCAGATTCTGTTTCGGATCATTTATAAGTGCCACAACACTTGCCTTCTCTTTTCTGTTTACTACTTAATGTTTTTCCCACACCATATCATCGCTATGTGCAGCCGCTTCCACTTTCAACCGGGACAATGTGAACAAGCCTCCCCGTGAGGTGTGAACCCAAGGAGTATCGACTTGCTACAACGAAGCATTCAAGTTACTTTCAAGCTTTCATTTCAAGATATTTCCAAGCTTTCATTGTCCGGAGTTTTGCTTATCATGTAGAGGTCGTTACTAGTATCAGCAACGTCTCACTATGTTCGGTGTTAACTAAGATTTCGATGAACTAACAAGAAGTTATTGCGATGTCACTCCCTCTCCATGTCATGTGAACCTGAGAATACCAACTCGCGAGTCGCGAGTACGATGCCAAACGTGGGTAAACAGAGGCTTTCTCTAAGCCCAGGTCGTGAGACTACGTCATTATAGTACCACAGATACGTTTAAGAAGATGGATATTTCGTTTCCAATCCAACACTGACAGTATTTGCGCCTCCTTAGCTACGTGAGAAGTATACAGATCTTTTTTTTATCTTTAACATGTACGTATTTATAGTTACAATATGATATTTGTGTCTTCCACTAACACACACAGCCTCGAAGGGACCAAGTGGTCTGTTGCTGGTTGAATTCCTTTGTATTACTTTGTATTCATCCCTTGACACCATTAATACATTCATTGTTGTAGCGGTTACCTTCACCCAAACAAGAATTAATAAAAATTCATCAGTGCAAGTGGCTTTTATTAAACTCTAAACTTATCGATAAAACCCATTATTCTATAATTATTTAACTGACAGAGGTGAAGTCACCATAGGCGGCGTTGGTGGAGGGGTGATATTGGTGAGAAGAAAAACCTTGTGTTAAGGTAGAGGAAAGTGAAGCATGATTTGTCGGGCCTACTGATAATCTTACACGGAAGCAGGGGAATGAAAGAGTTTTGAAATAAAGAAAAATGTATCAAGGTAACACTAATTATGTGTTTATATAGTAACCTTCGTGCATGATATTTTCAGAGAGCAATTTTCATTGGTCTCTTCCCAAACGCTACTCCGCACACCACCCCATGTTTCTGCAATGTTATTCAGTTGTTCAAATGCAAGAGGGAATGATTTTTTTTTTCTGCAGGTCGGTCCTATTGAAGACTCACCGTAACATGTAATCATCGTATGCATAACAAGAATACTCTATATACAACCCATATAACACCTCAGATTAAAAAATAACCGAAAGCTCTATGTTAAAATTCCTACAGTATGTATGACTGAACCTATTATGAATGAGTCTTCATTCGTGGTTATACATTTCTCATGGATGTTATTTTCATGACGCAAACTTCAGTGACTTCCTGTAATGTTGAACATGTGATGGGAATGCAACATGTAATTAGCATAGCATAATTTAAAACGTCAGGAAAAATTAAGACAATGGTAAGTTTTTTAATGAAGTGTGGCGTGAGTGCGTTTGGATGGAGGTCCTGTATATGGTATGGTCGTCACTGCGGGATCTGTCACAAATTAACTCGTAGTAGTCATGAATGATTCACACAGATACCGAGTTTGGCATTGGTCGATAACATTACAAGCAACTCTTTATATTACTTTGCCTTGGAGATGAGCTTCGAAATTACTTTTCGAATATACCCAACGTCATAATACTCAACCTACAATACAAATAAATGGGAAAATGACACAATGTCCGTTATCTGGCAAGCCAACATTCTTTTATCTATACCCATTTTACCAATATATCTAATTTACCTTACGCTTTACTTATTTATAATCTCTTACCAAACCCCGCATATCATCAAGATCAACAGATGAGCCGGTATAAATCACGTTTCTTAACACAGCGGCAATATTTTCATGCTCTCGGTGTTGCCGAAAGCTAACAAAGACCACGGGTTCTATTTCTACGTGAAACGGGGAACAGGATACTATAAATTGTTACTCCAACCAGACCAAACCACCACCACAAGACAATGTCTACATTCCCATAACAATATTGACCGCAACATAAGGGTGCACCTGTGTCGTGCTGATCACATCCATTCTCCTGCCAGTTCATCTCACTATACACACCGCCATCCTATAAAAAAACACCATACTTTTCTCACAGGCTGTAAATTGTGAAGCAATACATGGAACAGGTGATGTGCTGCAAAACGATATTCCTTTCTCATATTCATTATACTTAAAAATGTTTAACAGCTTACCGGGTGATGGTTAGGCAACTATTCAAATGCATCCCTCCCTGAGCACGCGTCTCTCTTACCAAAGGATTCCAAACGTTCCGTCCTGTCAGGTCGAACCAGACTCAACCAAGGTTCCGGGTCCGAATAACACATTGTAGCGCAGCTGCAAGCACGTCCACACCCAACTGTGGCTGACGTGGGGCTGTGGCATGAAGGGACTCGAGATATATTGAAACTTCATTTGTAGCGTTGTAGTAATGGGATGATGTCCAGAGCCTAAGCGGGAGAGCGTGACCCGTGTTTGGGGAGTATGGTCAAATGATATACCAATGGGTGTATGTCTGGAAGGTTGGAATTTAAATCTTGGGGTTGGGAGATCAGATGTTTAGTGCGTGTCGGGTCATTACAGTATTTTCTATTTTGAGAATGGGGGATCTGTGCTTAGAGGTTTCTGAAGTGTGAGGCAGGCGTAAGCTTTTTATGTCTACTTAGGGGTTGGTGGTTAGTTACAGAGAGGCTAGGCTGGGAGGGGTCTGGTGTTGTTGCACTAGTATCTCACCAAGCAGGTGAGGCATAGTTTACAGTGGAGCTGATGATTTGTTTGTCTTTATAGGATGTTGAGGGAATCTTTTTCTTGTCCAGCTCTGGAGCCAGTCAGTGTTCTGAGGCTATCTACTATGCATTGATTTTTTGTTGATGTTATTGGTGTGGGTAGTCAATTTCATGTGTGTGTTGTACATGGCGCTAAGAATGGTTGGCGATTTGTTCAGAGAGAGAGACTGTCCATTTAAGGTGCCTGGAGGGTGTGAGCTGGATTCGTGTCTGTCTGGTGTTAAAAGGGTGAGAGAAGATTTATGTGGAGATGCAGACCTTCTGTTTTGTGTAGGCCATTGTTCCATTTGTGTAATGTAGTGTTTGCGTATTTGATGTTGATGCTGTGGTATTAGGAGGTTTTGATTGTGTAGTCGTCCGCGTGCGAACGGACCATCATGTCGAGGTTTGCTTGAGGTAATAGAAAGTCATGTAGGAAGAAATTGAAGAGATTTGGAGAAAAATCTGCTCTTTGGGGAATTCCATGGTAGAGTTTAACTGATTTAGAGGTGAAGTCATTTTGAGTGACTCATTAGCAGTTGGTTAAGATTTTGGCAAACCACCTTTTGTCATTGTTGTGGTGGGTGGTCAATTATTTTGTGTGTGTGTGTGTGTGTGTGTAAGGATGTGTCCGGGGACAGTGCCAAATGCCTTATTAATGTTCATTGCCACTAATACTCTGCTGGAGGCAGGCTGTGGTTGGTTGAGTCCATCTGTGTTTTGTGAGCTCTGTGTGTGTTGTGGTGGTAGCGTTTGGGTCTAAAGCCATGCTCTGTGGGTGAGAGTGGGGTGTTTGTTTGATTTGGATGCAGATCATATACTTCCAGTCTGGATACTGAAAAATGATGTAGGGAGTTAAGAAGATGGGGAGAGCGGGGTGGTCTAGAGGGTTTTAGGTCTGGTATTATTTTGGCTAGTTTCCAGGTGATATGGATTTTGATGTGAAGATATTTGTAAGTGCTTGTATTGCAAATACCTTTTGAACCTTAGTACAGGCCTGAGCATGTTTCATGATGCTAAGCTGTCAGTGGTGAATGAAACTAACAATAAATGAATATCATATTAGTAACTGATTGTAAAAGGTGGTGACTGGTGTTAGGCCAAGCCTATTTTTGTATCATGCTGGCTGAATCTTTCATCGCATACATTTCTATATTAGTCTTATTTATCATTATTCAAACTTTTCCTTCCTTATTAAGATCAAACAGAACTGTGTTCTTGTCATTATCGTAAAGTTATTAGGCATTCATCTTATTCGTACTCAATAGGTAGATTTAAGTTGTGGCATCGCCTCTCTCGTCCAATTCCATCTTATATTTTATGTTAGCTGAGACGGCACGGGCAGCTGAGGCCCTAATCAAGGCCATCCCATTAACGCTATATATATAT
>JAUUDW010015454.1:0-10089 GCA_032361385.1 Panulirus guttatus | reverse complement strand
TTGCAGTTACCAGAAATTTCCCTGAGCACTATATCGCGATTAATTTAAATGAAAATTTACTGCACTGCACTCATTTTAAATTATTTAAATAATCAGCTACATTTATCTTTCTTTATATATGAACACCCTTGGTATATCTCTTAATTCCTAGTATATATCTTATCATTCTCTGCGTCTTCTTTTATACCATTCATAATTATCTTTACGGCATGGTTCGGTTCAGGTAATTACCTTTGACGGATCTCAAAGCAATCTCCCCTACAGTGTGAACGTATCGGTAGGGCTTACTCTTGAACCAAGTGTTCCCCTCCCTGGCTATTTCCTCTCCTTTCTCTTCATTCCTTCCTAAATTTCTCGTCCAAAACCCTACTTTCCAGAGGACCTAAATCCCTCCCGTTCACAGGTCCTGAAACCTCCTCTTAAACAGCCCTATGATATCCTTTCCAACAGCCCTAAATGCCTCGTCTCTCCAACGGCCCTAACATCTCCTCTCCAACAACTTCCGACACCTCCTCTCCAACGGCCCTGCCAAGCATTCCCCAGACCACATCCCTCAGTACCTGCATGACGCCTACTCTCCACCCACCGTCACCTCAGCTTCCTGACCGTGTAAAGCCCCACTAGCTTCCACCATGTTTACCTCCTTGCACAGTCGCCTCCCTCTGCCACCCTCTCATGGTTCTTGCTTCGATCGATTTTCATGGTATTCAATTCTTATCATTTTCAAATACAAGATATTACAAAAAATCTCAAAAAAAAAAACCTCAGATTTTTTCTTAAATATATAATTACTGGTATTCTTAAAATTTCTCTTTAAATCATTAATTTAAGACATGCCTGAAAATCTAAGAAAGAAATTCTTAAGATACTGCAACCCAAAATTAATTTAACTTTTTTATACATTTATCCCGTGTAAAATTTACATTACTTATTCGTCGGTTAATTAATTTCTTTTTTTCTTACATTTAGCTCACGTAAAATTTACGATATTTTTGTCTTGATCTTGTTCAAGCGTGATTAAAACTATTCCTCTCGGATTTATATATATAAAAACAAGCGAATTCAATTCTCCCATTGTTCTTCAACATACAAGATTAATATTCTTTTTATCAATCTACTTATAAAGAATCGTAAATATTTTACTTTCTGTTAATATTTACATGTTCATTTGGCTTTACCTCCCTCCCGGCCCTCTGCCACATCCGCCTCCTTTATAACGCCTCTTGTATCACCGGGCTTTATTACTTTGCCTTTATTAGTGAACTTTACTGCAGGAGCTGATTCCTGACGCAATATTGATTACCGTCCGGAGTTTTTGTTGAGGTCTTCCTCCTCTTATTTTTACTTAGAGGCCATGCTTATTATAACTATCTCCCTTTTTTATCATTCAGTCTTTCATCCTTACTTATATCACCTCATTCTTAGTCACATCCTTTCATCTTATTTCACATAATCTTTTCGCCATTTCCCTTTATCCTAAGTTATCTTCTTTTATCCTTCATTACCTCCTTCCTCTCCTTACCCATCTTCTATGATCTTTACTCATTTACATCCTGTCTTTACTTCATCCTTAACTAAACCTCTTTATATCTACTTATCTCCCAACCTCACTAAACTCTATCTATCCTAACTTATTCTCATATCTTTAATCGTCTCCCTTTCATTCGCGCACACGTTTTTCTTTATTTTCTCTTTATTAATCATTTCTTAATCCCTCTATTGTTTTGATCTATCTTTCTTTTTTAATCTTTTTTCCTTTTCCGCTATCTTGTGTCTTTTCCTGCACCAACATCCCACCTCTTGTTTTTCTCATCCTTCAAATTTATCATCCACATTTCTTTCCCTTAGATTTCATTCACCTCCTCTTCTATTCCTTCATTTTTTATCGTCTATCATTTCTTTTAATTACCTTCCCCTCTGTCATTTCAATGATTCCCATCTTCTCTTTGAATCCCCTCCCTCTCATCATCTCTTTCTTCACTCTTCTCTCATTATACCCTTCACTCCTTCATTATGTCCTTCACACTCCCCTCATCGCGATCCTCCTCACGCCTCATGCCTCCTCTCCCTCATCGTCCAGGAGGACACGCCCCACAGACCTGGTTTGCTGCGCCTGTCCGCTGAACAACACTGAGGCACACACACACACACCTGTTACTCGCACCCTCTTATGCTCTGTAATTCCCATCAACTCGGATCAGCTCCAGGTCTGGACCACGTCTATGGACCCCAAGGGCACTCTTGCTTCCCTCTGACTCTCTCTCTCTCTCTCTCTCTCTCGCATGTGGCACTCCCCGGCACTCACACCAGCACGGCCTGATGCTCTGATAGGAACTGCCTGTTGCCACCCCGCGGCACCTCTTGCCCACCAACTCCATCGGATTATCCTCGCCGCTGCAGGAGGCCATCTGAAACTTACTAACTAACAAATCCAGTCCAATGATCCTCAATTCCTTCAGCAGGGCAACAATTTCTTTCGCTGCAGCCACTCCACAGCGGCGACCTCCTGAAACCATAGCGCTTCCGAAGGAGCAACAGTCGATGTATTCCTTAATCAAGAGATGGCCGTGAGTCCAGGGTGGCACTCGTCTACAACAGATGTCCTCTTCTGCGGAGATAGCCTACGGCTCTACTGTTCCTCAAGGCCCTATACTTCCACCCCTCCAGGCTCCCACAATACAGGGGATCACATACATCTATCAAGAGCGTCTCCTTCGTTAGCTGAGGCGTTTTCTAAACCCTGTGGCTCTCATTTGGAAAAACAGCAGGAGCACTAGCAACAGTTGACAGAGCAAGAACAACGGAAGAGGCAACCAGCAACAGCACTAGCGGCGGGAACAGAAGAAGGATTGCCCGTCTCTTCCAGCTTGCAGGAGAACCCCCACAAAGACCTAGAAACTGCTAACGAGTTCGAGTCTCCTTGACTCCTGCCTAAATCCTGCCCGCTCTTCATGACCTCAGGAGGACGTGCACTCGTGTGGTGTGTGTGTGTGTGTGTCCACTCATCTGGGATGTGTGTCCTACTTTTCTCTTTTTCTCTCTCTTATCTGACGGGCTCTCAGGAGATGAGGATGCTGGAAGATCATCGTTGACGACACCGACGCCACAGATCGCGTCTCATCCCAGCTCTACCTTTCTAGGGGCTCTGTTGACCCGACTCCGTTTCTCCCCTCCTATGTATAGCGTCATGAGGAACACTCTATTTGGTTCCACCGCTGGGAACGTGGATTCGACGGCTGCTCCGCATGATGCATCGGCTTATGCTAACACTTCCAGCGCCGTGGAAGTCTTCATGACACATGGCCAATGAATTTACGTGGAGCAGAAAAAAAGAGTATGGTCAGACAGAAAATAATTATGCCTGATCAAACTTTACACGTACTGAAAACATAACGAAAAAAGGAAAACGTGCAGATGGTCACGCCTCACCTTATGTTTAATGTCGCGTGTTTACATTTACCCCCGCAGCACAGTCGGGAACCAAGCTGCTTTTTCAATCTGCCATATAACTGTAAAACCCTATAGAGGATTTACAAAATAAGCGTTTTTAAAAGATGCGCTACCCATCTCTCAGTACTCTAGATTTCTATCCATCTATCTATCTATTTATTCATTTGTCATCTATCTGTAAACAGTTTTTTCTATATTTTGGGGAGAACTGGTTTGTCCAAACCTCCTTCGCAACATGGGCCTGATTACCGTTCTCAAAATAGTTCTCCGGACGGTCCAGGCTCACTCCCTCCACATAATCTTGGAGCCCCTGCTAGCGAAACGCAAATACATACACACCCATTTATTCCCTCTAGAAAAATTCTCTCATTTACACTCAAAAAATCTCTCCCTCCCTCTCTCTCTCTCTCTCTTCCCTCCACACACACTCACACACACACACACACACACACCCACACAGTGATGATGTGTCCCGGTTTCTCTTGCTCTGGTTTATAAGTAAATCAATACAGGCAGGAACGGTGCCGGCAGCAGCTGCCCACCCCACACCCCTCTCGTCTCCTCTCTCTCCTCCCCAGTCTCTTCCCTTCCCACCGCTAGCCGTTATGAGGCTTGCGTTACCCTTCCTTCTTCTTCCCTCCCTCCCGCTTCTTCTTAACGCACCCGTAATCTCGGAGGCGCGCTACTCCCGCACCCCCACCAGGCCTAGAGAGTCGTCATGGAGACTCCAGGGTGCTGATGTCTCCAAACCCATCCTTAAATCTCTGCGCTACGGTTGCCTCTAATCTTAATTTCAGCCTCACACCTAATCCTTCTTTACCAAGCCAAATGTAATTTGGAAGACGCAGCTCCTACCACGCCTAAGAAATTCTTTGATGCTTATTTCTCCACGCCCCGCCCTAATCTCACTCATCCGGTCTCACCAGTAATCATTCTCACAAGGATGAGTCCAATCTCTCTGATAATGCGGTCTACTACGTTGGTAGGTTAGTCTGCGCTAAACTACGCGAAGCAGACGACCTTATTACAACCACAGTGATGATGATGATGATGATGATGATGATGATAATAATAATAATAATAATAATAATAATAATAATAATAATAATAACAATAATAATAGTAAAAGCAATGACTGGTACAATACACGAGAGGGGAAGTTTCCAGGGTTGAATCTTTTAATGCCTAACAGTAAAAGGAGTCAGATTTGGGCAAGTTTTGGATCCTCCTACAAATCTTCAGTTTACTCTGGGATGAACGTCAGTACGCTAAAGGGGGTTAAGGTTTCGCAGCCAAGAAGCGCAAGAAATCGTAACGAAGGTGTCCAGCAGCCGTACCCACGAGTTTTGATAACAGTTCTTCGATGGTTTTCTTCTGGAGTCGAACTCAGAGGTCTAACCAATCGTTCTCATGGGTTTCAGGAGTCCAAGTCAGAAATGTAATCAATCGTTCTCTCTAAGGTTACAAGGGACGTAATCAGAAATCTAAGCAATCGTTCTCAGGAGAATCAGGAGTCAAACTCAAGAGTTCTAATCAACCGTTCTCAAGGGCTTCTTCTGGAGTCGAACTCAGAGTTCTAATCAATCGTTCTCAAGGGTTCTTTCCAGCCATCGTTAGCTATGGGTTGCCATTCTTCACAATACACACTTTCAAAAGTTTTCCTTCGGACTAACAAAATTCCTAACGTACACATGGGTTTTAAGTCATGCTAAGGAAGCCTTCGGAAGCCCAGTGAGACATGGGGGTAACGTGTCGTTCCCCCACTCATACCTTTTTAAGCTCCAGCAGTCCATAAGACCTATTAACCTATTTCTTTTCTCTCCTTTTCCTATCTCCTTTATTATCTTATTCCTGAGGACCATCTAACACACGCTTTCCTAAAGTCTTCAGCTCCTAAAAACCTCTCTCTCCCTCAATTCATCTCCAACAACCCTTTTCTCCACAAGTCGGTCGACTCCTTTACGCCCTTCCCTCCCCAAATTCGACTCCTATGAACCCATCTCTCCCTAAATTGGTCATTTCCTACAAATCCTTCCCTCCTCAAATTCTTCAACTCCTACAGGCCCTTCCCTCCCCAAACTCTTCAACTCTAATAAACCCTTCCCCTCAGGCAAAAAAAAAGAGAAACATAATCACGGTTTCATCTTCAGCCACCTGGACCTGGACCTACTATAGACCTACTACCTCCTGGAATCCAGACCCCCCCCCCTACCCCCCCACATAACCTGACTCCAGCCGAAGAGCTACAATCTGTACCATACTTCGCGGCCTCCGGCCGAGCTCTGAAATGGAGCCGATACAGACTATATCTTGAAATTTAGGCAGTCTCGCCCGACACACAGCATCCTCCCTCACACTGGGCCCCACTATCTCATTCCACACATTAGACGTAGGTAACTCACGGATGGTGGTGGGGTGGGGAGAAATGGGGTTGGGGAGGGGGGCAGCCATTTGCTTCGGGATTAGCTGGGGCCGAGTCTGGCACTTACTGGAGGCGGCGGTTATATGTGTGGTTCCTTTATTGCTGTGGTCGTGCGAGGAGCACAACCCGGGCGATGGTAGATGGAGTGGTAGTTTCACTGGTGGTCTAGCTGGTAGCTGCTGTGGTCTGAGGTGTATTTACGGTGGTCTTGAGAGCGGTGTATGCTGTGCTTGCAGTCGTGATTTAAGTAGCGGTTGCGGTGGACTGAGGTACAATTGCTATGGTCTGAACTGTTTCTGTAATCGTTGTAGTTCTGCTTAAATTGCTAGTTGCCGTGGACTGAGGTACAGTTGCTGTTTGAGTGATAACTGCAGGGGTTGTAATAGTGGTTCAAGTGGTGTTGCAGTGGTCTGAGCGGCGATGGTGTGAGATGTAGCTGCAGTGGTTTAAGTGGTAGTTATAGTGGCTGTTATGGTGGTTTAACTGGTGGTACTGGGGACTGAAGTGTAGTAGCTGTGGTTTCTGTGCTACCTATGATGACTGTAAGAGTAGTTTAAGTGGTGGCTGAGGCAGTATGAAGTTGTAGTGGTGGGGTCAGTATGAGAAGGGAGTTGCGGTGGTGCCAGCATGAGAGGGGAAGGAGTTGTTGCCGTGTTGGCAGTGTTTGCTGGAAAGCGTCACTGTGGTGATGTCAGCATGAGATGACCACAAGTTAGGGTGACTCAGAGCCAGTATGAGACAAGGTATGCGTCTGAGGATTTAGTGACGGTTAGGCCTACTACCCGGTGTACAGCACCGCCCGCGCTCCTCTAGGGCTTCTGGCTTTCTCCTTCTCTCTCTGTCCCCCCATTCTCTCTCTCTCTCTCTCTCTCTCTCTCTCACACACACTCATACACATATACATACTCTTTCTTGCAGTGAGCGGCTAGCGCGAACAGCTAGCCCTGCATCAGGGAATAATCTCTATGTAATTTCTCTTAAGGATTTTTTCTTCTCCTCCTCTCTCGTCCTCCCTCCTCCCCCTGCCCTGGTAACACCATACGCCCTTTCTGTCCACTATCCATGAATTAATACATACAGAAACTCTTAAGGGGTCTGTAGGCGCCCTCTAACAGCTACGAACAACGGAAGTTAAACAGCAAACTTCTGATCAAACATCAGACCGTCCCCCCGTTAGGGATGGCCCCGTGTGAAGAAAGTCTTCATGTAATAAAAGTACTCAGATAGAAAAGAATAAAAGTATAGATACGCTGTGTATAACTGTAAACCTTGTTCTATGGCTGGTATAGCTAACTCCTCTGTCTAACTTTACTGAAGGTAATGAGCTTATGACGTGTGTGGGGACAAATATATTTGAAACAACAGGATCCTGTATCACAAGGAGCCAGCGTGGTGTCTGATGTCTTGTTACTGGTTACAAGGACATCAATCTTCCTTCCGTGTAGTTAGAAAGTGATTCTTCGAGTAATGGTCAGTTTGAGGCACGCGAGGATTCTTGAGGGAAATTATCGTTAATGTATTGACTTTCTAATGCATTTTCTGTACTTAAAAATCTCTAGTCTAATGCTCTGCGCATGACACCACCCTCTCAGTCACCACCCCGTGCACTTTGCCAGGTACACTAAACAGACTTACGCCTCTGTAATTCGAGATGTCACTTTTGTCCTCTTTGCCTTTAAGTACGGGGATTTTACAAGCCTCAAAACAGATGGGGACACAATTACTGCTGTTATAACTTATAAAGCAATTAAGGATACTGCAAACTACTACTATTACGACTGCTACTAATACTACTACTACTACTACTTACAGGCTGAGAGGCCCAATGTAAGTTGGTAATTAGAGATTCCGTCGGTGCAAGCGTCCTAATTAAACTTCGAAAATTCATTAGTTAATGTGGTTTCCGCAAAGTTTTCCGTCAATTATGTTGCAAGCGTCTCCGCAGGGGCCGGCAGACTCAACACAAACTTCGCGTCGAAAGGTAATATCTCCAATCTAATTCCTCTTTAGTTTTAATTATTGGAAGATGATGAAGAAAGTTAGCACTGAGGTACATGTGTTTATAGACACACAAACACACACACACACACACACACACACACGCCCTTCCTCTCAGTATGGGGCGTGAACCCGGCCCTAGAGGCTGATGGGCCGGCGGTGTTAATGACGACACCCCGGTGGAGGAGGAGCCGGGGTGACGCTGGATGGGAGGAAAGGACGGACCTCCCTCTTCTCCCCCACACCCCACAGGCTCTCCACTCGAACCTTCCCGGATCCAGCCTACGTATACTGACAACCTCCCTCACAACCCCCACGGTACCTATACTACCACCATCACAACCTCACAACCCAAACCCCCGCCCTATCTACCACCGATACAACATAACGCTACCGTCCCTACGTTCTACCACCCCTTCGAACCAGTCAACTCAAGGTCAACTCTCTTCCTCCCTCCCTCTTTCTCTCTCTCTCTCGCTATCAATTTTTCCCCTTCCTCCATCCTTTCTTCTTCCTCTTTTTTCCCCTCCCCCGCAGGATTATGTCCTGCTGGAGGTAATGAATGGGGTGCTGGTGTTGTATGGATACCGACAGGGAGGGAGGTTGTTGTTAGGGACATGGTGAGGCATTCCGAGGGGCGGGTCCTGCGGTGGTGGTGGTGGTGATAGTGTGGTGGTTAAGTAGTGGAGAGTGTGAGGTAGGTCTTTAGATGGTACTCGTGGTTTAGCCCCGAAATCACACAAGCGTTTGTATATATATATATATATATATCCTGCGAAAAATATGAACGATGCCGAAAGTACACCTTTCTTCCCCATCTGTCCTATGTCGCATGTGCGTCCGTCTGTGGGACAGGCAGCTACGACAGTCGTAAAGAAGTACCAGCTGCGACAGTCGAAAAGGTTCCACCAGCTGGCTCACAAAGGCCCGTCTCGTAGGGAGAGGAAGAAGGGAGCCCTTTCTCGATGAATACATGGTGCCTCACGTCCCTCCCGGAGGGGTATGGGAGGGAGGGAGGGAGGGAGGGAAGGAGTGGCGTGGACGGGGTTATAACGAGGAAAGGAGGAGGGGAGGGTACGAGGCGACCAACAGAGGAGATGAGAAAAGAAAGAGAATTATGAGGAAGGATAATTTTCAGCAGTGCTCATAATTCCAGAAGGTTGAGCAGGGTTGAGGGAAGGTAGGTTGGCAGGGAGATAAAGGGGTATACAGGTAGAGGGAGAAGCTACTGACCCTACCAACACTTAAAGCTGGCTAACAAGATCTACAGTGCCTGCCGACACTTACGTCTCGTAAACGCGCACTGCGGAGCCTGCCAACACTTACGGCTGGTCAACAAAAACGACAAAACCTTGGGCCTTCAACATTTACGTACTTCCAACACTTATTCCAAAACATTTCAACATCCGGTGTACTGTACCAACAGTCGCTAAACTCTGCTTACCGACGTACGTGACAACACCTGCCACCATCACCCCCCATCGACCGAAGACACTCATTACACTGAGCCTGCCCACGCTGAGACCCTGCCAACATCACTCCCCCATAAAGTATGGACACGTATCGCAAACTCGCTGCCCACACACACACAAGGCCTGCCAACATCACCAGCGGTGGCCAGGACGAACGTCTGGATGGCAGCAGGGTAGGGAGAGAGAGAGAGAGAGAGAGAGAGAGAGAGAGAGAAAGGGAGGGGCCTGACTCTGAGTCGTCATTCATCACTGTTTTTCAGTTGGCCGTAAATCGCGAGACTTTTGAAAGCCGTCGCCAGAGTGGAGAGAGCGAGTGGGAGAGGAAGAACAAGAAGGTGATGGAGGGACAGAGTGAAAGAGGCTTTGAGTAGTCTGGGCCTCAATATCCATAAAGGTGAGAGGCGTGCATGGGGATAAAGCGAATTGGAGCGTTGTGGTATAGAGGACGCGACAAGTTGCCGGTGGGCTGAACCAGGGGATATGGAACAGTCATGGGAAAGTAGGGAATGTAAGTGACAGCTACAGAGTGTGTGGGTGTGAGCGAGGCCGTTCTTCTGTTCCCGGCGCTACCCTCACTAAAGTAGGAAACGGCAAACAAGTATGGAAAAATTATATTACAATTATAATTATTATCATTATTATCATTAGCAGAAGTAGTACGACTACTGCTACTGCTACTACTACTGTTATTATCATTATTATCATTATTATAACTATTATCATCATTATTATTATTATTATTATTAT
>JAUUDW010015432.1:0-10089 GCA_032361385.1 Panulirus guttatus | reverse complement strand
TCTCTCTCTCTCTCTCTCTCTCTCTCTCTCTCTCTCTCTCCTCTCTCTCTCTCTCTCTCTCTCTCTCTCTCTCTCTCATTAATACCAATACCTACACTCATTAGAGAAGCAGCACGATCATAATTAGCTCTACCATGCAGCTGACCCTACACCACCATACACCTTTAACTACACACCCACTACCTCCCGCAGGCAGGACCTGGCTGTACATCTTGCCCGGGTTATAGTCCACACATACACTACACTCGCCCCTTGCTGTCCAGTACATCCCTCAGGCTATAATCTATCTGCCAGGGCCACACCTGCCTTCTTACTTGCCCAACCACCTGTGGCGGCATTAAACCACTCCTACTTGCCTTCCCTTCGTGGCCATCATCTCTGGGGTCCCCAGACTATGAAGTATATTCCAAGGCGCCCTAACAAACGAACGTTAAAACATTTCTTCCAAACGACACGAGACAAGGATACGGTTGTCCCCATTTCCTCATGTATCTAGCGTGTCGAGCACTATCTGCCTATTGTCATGAACTCTCCCCATTTCCATGAGGTGGCCGCACACACAGCCAGGCAGGCACCTTTTGCAGAACACGGGACCCCAGACCCGTCCCCACAGGATGGCAAAGGGTAAACCTTGTTCTCCATGTGGTTCCTCCACGCCTAACGCACCAAGTCCACGCTTTTGATGTACCCAACCCGCGCCTGACCCACCCAGCCTACTCCTAACGTACCTAGCCTACATCTCACGCACCCAACCCACGCCTAACTCACTCAACCCACGCCTGACGTATATCAAGTCTTACAGTTAACAAGACCTGCTCTAACATAGTAACAGTTACACTGTACATTTTTATCTCCTGTATCTTCATTTACCTGGAACATTATTGTTTTGCAACCGAATTCTTTATATTCTGTCTTTGCCTGTTTTGTCATATGACATTCCTCGTTGCAAACAAGTTTTACATTTTCGTTAAACTGCCAATATCTTTTACGAAATACGGCATCTTGACCCAGCACGATGTTCATATACTCATGTTCTGCCCACCATCCACCGACCAGTCGCTAATCACCTACATCAACGCTTTAGTACATACAAGCAGTGATACCCATAGTCAAATCAATACACACCCACATCCACACCCATATTATGCGCCTATGACCCGGTATACTCATATTTATATACCAATACTTATACTTTCGGTCACTATGCCCAATATATGCACGTCACCTAAGCATTTATCACTAGAAACTACTTCCAAACCCCAGTCTTCAGACGTTACACCTATATATTACGGTCACTAAACACAATGTGCACTCTCTGCCACTACTTAGCACTCACTAAGTAATAACTTTACAACGACAGCCATTCTCACTTCTCTTTGAACTCATATCTAGTTATCATATACCCTTCACTCACATACAGTCACTACACACATTATAACCACGTCCATCACCGTCACTACACATAGAACATTCCTACCTGCAGTCAGTACACACACTATACCCACACCCGTGTCATCATGAACACTGTACTCTCATTGACAGTCATTATACACACTATAACGCTCACGGTCATCTTTCAGTATATACGAGGGTGCTATACAAACCCGCTCCCTTCAAGCCTTTCAAACATTTCGAAATTCCTCCACTGTGGTTAGAACTACTAGTGTTACCGCTACCAAATGTCAGGGCCTGGCGGACTGTCACTCAGGCGTGTCACACTGACAATTATGAGTATTTTCTTTTTCTACGTACGAATGAGCTTGGCATGAGGGATGCGCTCTTCTGTCAAAATCAAGCATTCGCCGATGGCGAAAATAATATGGCTTTGTTGGGGTGAGCGGATAATGTGGGCTTGAACAGAAGCGGGCACTCCCGACCCCCCATCCCACCATAAATCTGCGCACATCGGCTGCCCTCCCGCTACAAAATACACAAGTGAAGCGCCTCACTGACATCTCAGATTACCTTCGAATCCGAGCCCCACGCGTCACAGCCGCATTTATATCGCTCTAAACTTCGTAACCCACGGTCACACCGATCCACCTAACTCTAATCATTATGGATGACCGATACCTATCATCGCATCCAAAGGCGCTGGTCGGCTGCAGCACATATATATGTATCAATTTCCTGGTTCCCGCCTTACCGGGGTCAAAGCGCAGATGCCGAAGTAACATGCAGAATGCATTCCCCCACATTACCCAATTCACACTCATTAACACATTTATATTTTCCACTCCCCCAGTTTTGATTACACGTATAATGCACTCACTCTCCTTGAACCTTTTAACACTACTTCGTTTATCTGTACACATACAATGTACACACACACCCAAAGACAAAGCAAACAACGCTGGCCCAATTAAATCATACAGTTCCATGTGGTACAACT
Organism: Panulirus guttatus; assembly: GCA_032361385.1. Classification (NCBI taxonomy): domain Eukaryota; kingdom Metazoa; phylum Arthropoda; class Malacostraca; order Decapoda; family Palinuridae; genus Panulirus; species Panulirus guttatus. The sequence goes on along the minus strand of JAUUDW010015432.1, from coordinate 7,697 downwards.
GACTGAAGTGTGTTGCTACGGACGCGCGCCCAAAGTTGACCCAGCTAATTTATACACTACAACTACCCGAAGTTGTGTCCCGTTACGGACGTGCGCCCTTCATCGAGAAAATCAGGGAAACTGAGTTTAGATATATTAGTTATCATTCATTATAAAAGACGCGCTTGATACTCAGACAATGCCAAAAGATGTTACACTTACCATATAATACAGCCCAGAACGTCCCCGCTGCTAAGAAAACATTCCAAGAATTGCACTTACCTTCACTGATCACCATCCCGCCGTTTTCTGCTGTAGCGTAACCTCACCGTCAGTGCACAATGGTCTCCACGTACGGCGAAAATTGGCTTTCACTCCCTTATCCTTGAAATCATCAGGATAAGTTTTTTTGGCAAAAAAACAAAAACTATCTCTGAACGAATAATGGCTGTCTCTGTGAACACACTCTGTTCTCTGTACTCTTATCAAATGAGTTCATTTTCAGGTCTGCAAAATATCACCAACAGTCAGCAAAACACTGGCACCATCCATTCACAGAAAACACTATTAGTTATTTATACTGGAGGGTGGGGAGGGGAGAGAGGTGGCATGCAGCCTATACCCACCTCCCACAACGCCTGGCCAAGCACTACGGCCGGCCAACACCACCACTCACGGTTGACAAATATTTCATAAACAGTACCAAATCAGAAACAATAAGAAGTACCAGATTAATGCAAAAGGCACCATGTTAGAAACATGACGGAAAACTTGCCTTGTTTATTACAGACGCGTCGTTAACTGTGTCACACAAAGGTAAACAAACTGCTGAAAATATGATTATGGCAAGTGTGGACAAGACCACCACGAATGTTCCTCGCAATGAAGTAGCAAACTGGCTGATTTGGGTGGTACAATAATACCTTGTTAACCAATGACGTCTTGCTAACCTCGCGCGACCAAATTGCAGAGATATACGTACCGGCATGGGCAAAGGCTGATTGATTTATACAGTTCCTCGTCATACATGAATATACAAACCATCTATAAATATGATTATTTGGAATGAGTATCACATGATATCCACTGAGTACACATTGTTTAGGGGTGCATATTAGATATGTAATATAGACTGGGGGATACGTGCTATATGTATGTTATACACGGGGGAGTATATATGTTACATGTTGACATTTATTGGCGGAGTGCAAATCCATGGAAGTGCCAAATATACGTGACACCGGTTTCTCAAATCGCAACACTTCAATATGGAAAATGGATCGTTCGGTAACCATACAGTGAAGATGTAAGTGTCGATGATGTTGACACTAGAAACGCCAAAGGGAATACAATATGTCTTTCTCCACACCATCGCTCACCATCGGAGTCTGGGAGCAAAACTGAAGAAAAAAAAGCTGTAAGCAGCAAATCATGTTCATATATTTACAGAGGATATATTAACAGTAATTCATCTCTGCTGATTACGTCTTTATCATATCCTTGACAGAAATGTCCTTTAACCTGACCTGTAAGGGTCAGGTCAAACGTATTTTCACCTTCAACAAACGCATCTTCACGTCACCCTTAACGATTGCATTTTCATAACATCTTCGACACCAGTGACCTTTGACCTGACCCATACAGGCCACCGTCATATTCATTACACTGTCGACACGATATGACCCTTGCAGGCCAGGTCAAACGCCTTTTTGCTAAATGAATTTTGGGGTACTGAGTCTTGGAAATGAAATTGAGAGTAAGAAAAAAAACAAAAGCAATAAACCTTCTTCCTACGGATGACAAAATAATTAGATGGAAAGATTTTGGCAGCACCGTCATGGAAACCTAACGTCGCTTCTTCCCAAAGGAGATCTGTCAGGCTGCACTCAGCTGACGTGCCCTGGATAACATTCTACATTAAGGGACTTATGTGCAGCAGGCAGACCGGGCCTTCTGCCGCTACAACAATAGCATCTTTGAGACCGTCCACAAAAGAAAAACCCACGAAAAACGCACTCTCATGATGCCTTGTTATTACCCTGCCAAACTACAGAACCTGAAGCAGCGCAACAACAACCAGTGGCATAAAAAGCTGGGAAACCATCGCGTTTTCAACAAGCGGTTTCCCTACGTCCGTTCCTACCATGACCAAGTTTTCATTTATGAAGCCGCTCAGTTAATGAACAGTTCCTTTACCACCATCAGCTTGAAGTTAATAGCCCTCCCTCTCTGACATCGCTTGCCTCCAATCCTAACTTCCATACCCCACTAAACCTTTACACTTACCGTTACACTAACATTACACAGCCTTAATGGCAATCACTCCACTACACCGATTTATTTACCTATGAAACCCTCAAAGGTGTATTGTCCAGCAGTCAAAATGCCCTGGTTAATGGACGACGTTTATTGTTCCCCTGGCAATTCAGCTAACACGCCCAAATTCTTTCATAGTGTTAGTTTCCATTGCTATCATTCTGATCCGTAGCCTAATTTGTATAAAACGTTTATGTCTGATTGGCCTCATGCAGACTCTGCAAACTCCATAGGTCCTCAGCAGTTTGATAATATGAACTCTTCCATCACGCTCTGCTTTGTCAAGCTTCCTGAATTTATTTACTGCAACATAGAAAAAGTCCAGACCTCTGTGGATCTCACCTTCGTTAACTTCACCAAAGTTTTGGACTTGGTCAACCACACAATAATCATCAACAAAGACATCAACCGTGGGTTGAAAGCTCCCATTCCATTTCTTGCAGACTCGTTCATTGATCTCCGTCAAGCCGTCCGCTTCTGAGAGACTATCTCAGTTTTCCAGTCATTCAAATGCGGCGTCCCGTAGAGCATTCAGATAGGGCCTTTGTGCTTATTTATTCTTATAAATTATTCCCTGATGGACGCATCTCCTCGACAGAAGTGCACTGATATCTCTAACACTGGCAACAGCTTTAACAACAGCTCACCTGGTTACATCTTCACCTAAACACCTTCATTATTCTCCAGAACTAGACCACCGCCAGCCGTGTCACCATCAATCAAACCGATACCGTCGTCATATACGTCAGTCTTGCTTCTAAATCTTTCTTACTGCCTATCGTCTTACCAGGTCCCACCCTCTTCCAGGCTGTCCAGTCCACCATTTTCTCGGTGACCCTTTGGACGATAAACTAAGCTAAAAGGAACACGTCCAGCTATAGTACTACTCTTTTGAATTCAGGAATTTACCCGAACTCGAAAACATCTTACACAACGATCATTTTTTTCCCAAACGCAGCCGTGCCTCTCCCACCTGGTCCCTCTGCTTACCCACTACACAACAAGGACTATTAGGAATTTGCAAATAAAAAAAAGACAGAATATAGCGTCGAAAGGCTGGGGAAATAGAAAATATGGCTAAAGGAGTGATACCTGTTAATTTTATGACCAACCACAGAGGAACATATAATGTCGGTCGTGGATTATCACATCTGTCTTTAAATGTTTATATTTTCTGTCTTCAACTTCTCTTATTAGTAAACCATTCCATATCTTAACAATAATTTCGGAGCAAATTTACTTTGTCTTACCCGCATCTAATCACCTCCTAGCTATCCTTCTAATTCAAACAAGCTAATGTCGTCTGAACCGCTTTCATAAGACTTGTTTCTCAGTTTGGGAACCATTTTAGCAGCTGTTTCCATACCTTCTCCGTTCTATCGATGCCTTTTTTCAGGCAGGGTGATCAGAACTAAACATAGTATTGAAAGTGTGAACGCACCAGTGAACTGTAAAGAGCGAGCAGTAGTTTCTTAGACTAACTTCAAATACCCTATCGAAGAAACATGAAATTTTGTTCGCTTTTTAACTGTATCTACGCATTGCATACTTAACATTAGGTCGTCCGAGATTTTTACGCTTGTCTATTTCCTCCTTTACGTTATGCAACCCAGCAGGATTCAAACTGCAGCGAGTTCTTTTCGTTTTTACCGCTGACGAGTAAAACCTTGCACTTATCGATATTAAGATTCATTTGCCACCTGTGAGTCACACACCTTGTTTTTTCGTCGTTGCTGCTGCTGTGTAATGAATCGCAATTACCGACATTTCCTGCTGAGCGTTAAAATTCATTTTTTTTCATCTGTGAACCTATGCGTCGGTATGTATCCAACAACTTGCACCTGTAAACGTTCTACTATTTCTACTGCAGAATTGTTAACCAGTTTAGTGTCATCTGGAAATTCTCATATACTGTGTTATCGCCGGTCCTGTTTATGTCACCTATCGACAGACCCGCAACACTCTTACCCTTCCGACTCTCTCCACTCATTTCCTGGACTTCATCCAACGGTTCGAGATGAAGCTACTGTGCCGCCCGCACCACCGTCGCCTCTCACCGAGCTGAAGACAGGCACAACAGCTGCATCAAACCCATACTACCTCATTCAAGCAGTCGCAAGTAAAGGGCCTCTCGCAACCACTTTGGACGTCGTCAGTAATAAGTAGACTATATTGCCCTCCGGTTATGTATCGGTGTAAACACGGTCTCCAGAACACCCATTTCTACAGTTCCTCTTCTTATTGTCGTATGTATTTTTTCTCTGTATTCACAAACTTTGGCTGTATGATCAGCAATATCCATTATTATCCATTACCATCATTATTATCATAATAACCAGTAGTTGTAGCAGTAAGGTAGAAGCAGTGGCAGTAGTAATAATAGTCAGAATATCATTATGATATTGTTTTTACTATTATCATTATTATCATTTCTATTATCATCATCATTGTTATTATCATTATTATTATTATTATTATTATTATATTCACAGTCAATATATATTACACATATGTCCACATTCACGTTCAGTATACACACTAGATCCACACCCATACCCACTGCACATACGAGACTCACACCCAGAGTCACTACACACATCTACACCATCAGTCACTAAAATGCACCACAGCAAAGGTTGTTTCACGCACTACAACCACGCCAAGAGTCACTACAAACGCTACACCTTCGCCCACAGTCGTTGCACATCCCAGATACACAACAACAGGCACTGTACACACTACACTCACACCCATAATTACTGCACATATCACACCCACGACAACAGCCACTACACACATTACATACACTTCCGCAGTTCCTACGCACATTACACCCGCATGAACAGCCAGTACACACGCTACACTCACAAAGTCAAAGCACAAACTACACCCATACCAACAGATTTTGGCACCCTAAGCCTACAGTCGTAGTCGCCAAGATTACATATTCCCCCCTCCCCACACACATCCATTTTCTGAGACGCCTTATACAACTGCAGTCATAAGACACTCTTTACCTACAGCCACAATCGCTACCACACACTACACTTACAGTTATTCCACACACTTCACAAAGGCACACGTTACCACACTTACACACACACACACACACACACACACACACACTACACCCACACCTACAGTCTGTTCCCACACTATAACAACCGACAGTCAACACAGCCTTCCAGACCTATTTGCCAGAATCACAGAAGACACCATAGCCAGACTTGTGTTAACAACACGAACCACCCTCAATACTGCAGTCACTTGACAAATGCCAGAACCTATTGGGCCTTCGGGCGCTGCGCTCCCCCTTACCTGAGGAAAGTGGAGGGAGTGGGGGGCCTTCACACACACACACACACACACACACACCATACCTTCACCTGTTCGTAGCTCACACTCTACAACTAATACACACATGATCTTGAAAGTCAGTTCCGGCATCTCATCTTAGGTCAGCACATCCCTACAGTCACCTCTCACAGCGATGGCTGGCAAAGGTTTCGAAAACAAGAAGAGCTGGTACTCAGAGTGTGCATGACGTAGATTAGCGAGCTACTGACCTGCAACGGGAGATAAAGGGCTTATGCATGACACTGGCTGACAGATGTTTTAAACAAAACAGCGGCCGGAAGACAGTTTATGCATAACTTACGGATGGCAGGAAGTTTATGCATAACAAGGTCTGGCAAGCAGACTATCAAAGGGTTCATGCGTACCAAGGGTTGGTTCGCATATTATGCATGATAAGGGCAGACAGAGAGTTTATACGGAAAGACTGATAAACAGTTTATATACGATAAGGGCTGGAAACACATTACATTTAAGCTGGTGAACAATCTTTGAATAACAGACTTGTAAAGTTTCACTATAAGGCTGGCTGGCAAACAGTTTACGCAGTGAGGGCTGGTAAACAGTCTACAAAAACTGAGAGCCAACAACAGTCAATACAAGAATAGCGCTGGTTAACAGATTATACATGAGAGCTACAGCACAATGTGGTGGGGAAAGGTAGCGAGCGAGGAATGTAGGGCAGCGCGTCTCTATCAGTGGACTCCCCTGCAGTTTCTTGCTCCCAAGTGAGAGTAGGAGGAGCCTGGAGTGTGGCACTACGTCCTGGGTGTACTGCTGCTGCTGCTGCTTAGGATGTAGGTGTAGGGCTGATACATGAGTGTGTGGAGGATGTGACGGTATTTGCTGTTACACCAGGTGTGTTGGTATAAGGGGCGATGTCTGTGTATGTGTAGCGTACGTTTGGTAGCCGGCGCGTGTGTAGTGACTGTGGTATTGCTGTGTGCCCATGTGACTGTGGTATTGCTGTGTGCCCATGTGTCATAATTCATTTCATGTACATAAGCCAATTGTGGTGTTCGAGGCAATTGGTCTTTTTCTAGTTTTCGTTATCAGTCAAATGTTTGTTTGATCTCGTATAAAATGTTTATGTCTCCGTCTCTGTACATAAGCTGTTAACTGTTTAGCGTCCTCCGTCATCATCTGTCCCAAAATAATTGTTAGCCCTTTACGCTTAGGCTGTCTGGCAACCCTTGTTACTACACACTCGTAAATACAAAGACGTAAATCATCCTGTGGGACGTGGTGTCGAGCCGCGGGAGGTGGACCGTAGGCCCGACATACGTCCAGCAGAAGTATTTACGACGGAGGCCAGGCGCTGCAAGGCTTCTGGAGAATTTACAACGGTTTTCTGAGAGATGATTTGACTACTGTTAAACAATAGGGACTGATGCCTATGATTTTAGAAAGACAGCTCAAACGTAATATATTGATAATACTGCTACGTATTTCTGGCCTAAACATGACGAAGGGAGAGAGAAAGATTCGAGATTAAGATGTTACGTGACTACATGCTCTTGAGTCAAAAGAAAGAAGAAACACCATGCATAGGATAGTACTTGGCTAAATGCTCTATACAGGATGATATGGACTCCGTGAGACTGATGTCTCATACTAGGTCAATAGCAATGGCAGTCTGAAGATGACTTGATCGTTTCTCCTGTGAGTTTGCAACCAGTAACAAGAGTCTTGAAGGGGCTATTATACGTATATAACATAAAGAAGGTTGGAAACAAATGAAAGTGAGTATAACTAGAAGCAATATACTGAAATCTTAATAATATCCATAGAGGAAACCAGTAACAGAAGATAGGAATAGCTGGAAAGACATAGTCAATGAAGACGATATGAACATACGTAGCTTCGAAAAAATTCAGTGAGACATTCAAAACAGCAGAGGGAATATATGTGATAGTGTGTTGTCGCCGGCCATTTTCGAGAAATAAGCTAAAACTGAGGAACACTGAAATAAAAAATTGCCTGTGCTTTTAAGAATACATCACAAAAGTAACTCAAATAGAATAATATCCAACATGGTAGAGCAGATT
>JAUUDW010015431.1:0-17492 GCA_032361385.1 Panulirus guttatus | reverse complement strand
ACGTGGGAAGTATTCTCTCTCCCCTATCCCCAGGGATATTATTATTATTATTATTATTATTATTATTATTATTATTATTATTATTATTATTATATTGTTCATGCCATAAACAACTCAGACACATTACTATACACTCTCAGGTCATTATCCTGTCAACGAACTGTCACTGATATGAACCCACCAGCAGATATGTACGCATAGAAGCTCTTGGACCACCGTGACTCCTTCTTCAGGTTAGCAAAGGCACCTTGGGCATGGCTCCAGTTTAACTGTAGAAGGTGACACCAGGCTACCTCATGTAGAGCAAGTAGCTGTAACTCTCTCTGTGAAGACACCTGCAGGGCACCACGGTAGGACATCAGGGCCGCAGATATGTCACCCTAAGGATGTTCATTTTCATATTTATTATCATAAAGTGGTTCTCATTCAGCAAAAACAAAGAAAAACAACTCCAAAGTGTGAATGCATTATGACTATCTAATACCCTAGTGACCTGGGTTTTCGTTACGTACAGTACTATATTTCTATGAATCGCGAGCAAGCAATAAGCAACGTATCCTGTTAAAAGATTACACTGGTTTGAAAATCTATATTCTTATTATATTCTTATTGATCTATTCACTCCAATAATATTATTACCCACATTGAAAGATCCTGGGCACATCGATGAATGTGAGGAAGGAGAGGTCACTCTTCATAAGAGCAAAGATGTATATATTTGATCGTACTGTATTGACAGGAATATCAGTCCTTGAATGCAAGAGAATGGAAGGGGTTGGACATGCAGGAAATGAAATGTCTGAGGACAATGTGTGGTGGGAGGAGGGTTGATCGGGTAAGAAATAACAATGTGTAAGTAAGATTGGTTGTTAACAAGTGGAGTATGATGGAGGGAGATGACCAATTTGTGCTAAAATGGTTTAGGCAAATGCAGAGGATGAATGAGGAGAGATTGAATTAGAGGATATATGTATCAGAGGTGGAAGGAGTTTAGGAAAGGGAGGGATTAAGAAGATGGTTGGATGGAGTGAAAGTGGCTTTGAGTTACTGGGTCCTGAACATTCAGGAGGCTGAGAGGTAAGCATGAGATAGAATGAAGTGGGACAACAGGTTTTAGAGGGGGTGACATACTGTCAATTGGCTGAACTAGGATGCAGAAATGCAAAGTGGGCAAGGAAACCAATGGAATGAACCAGGGTAAAGGGATTTGGAGTGGATAAGTGAAACTACGGAATGAACCAAGGTTCAGGGATGTGAAGTAGATAAGGAAAACCATGGAATGGTCTGTGGGGCTTGTTTATGAATAGGTATTGTAGATTTGGTGCATTATACATGACAGTTATGAACTGCCTTCTGTTACATGGACTTGGAGATGTTCAGAATTGAAAAATTTAGTGGACCAATATTTAAAAGAGCATGGTTGTAAGCATCTTATAATAACTAACATACTTATGAAAATGCTAGAAAAACAAAAAAAGTATATAGCAATTATGAATTTGGAGAAGCATATGAGGATTGACAAGAGAGGATGAGAGTATATAGTCAGGGTGTAAAGAGGTATGGGTAATGCTTAAATTAGTATGAAGAGTTCCTGGCGAGTTCAGCAAATACGAGGACAACCGAGGAATGAATGAATGGTTCTTATTTGTAAATATAAAGGCATGTTGATTATTCCAAACCTACAAGAACAGAATCATATGCCAGGTTATAGTAGGTAATGCAGGCAAATAAAAATTAAAATCTGTATCCATTAACTACAGTACAAGAAAATGACAAGCCTAAAACTGAACCAAGATGAAAAAACCAGACAAACAAAATGAAATGCAACATAATCTTGTCAAAATTTACGGGAAAAGTCACTCCTCCCCTCAAAAGTTCTCTTTTAATTCAACTTTCAGGAACTAATCCCACACAGGTTGTTGAAAAAAGAAATAACATATTGATAAATATCCATAGTAAAAACTGTCTTTATTATATTTAGTTAATGTCAGAGTAAACTTTGATTAAGCTTCATGTTCAAATATATAATCAAGGCAGTCAAGAACCTAATAAACCCACAGAGATGTTACCATGCCACTTAATCACAGGCAAACACATGGTTAACATCTCTGGGGGTGTCTACGAATAGCTAAAATCATACTACGATTCAAGTAATGCTCACAGCTATTCTAACATACGAGTCACCTCAACAGCCTCCAATGTCATGCCCTACTTGTAACACCTAATTAAACACACTCAACCTATAAATTACAAGCTCAAAACAGCGGCTAACTGTCTTTCTAAACTGATGACATAACCGTCAGGTCTACTTTTGCCAAAGCATATTATATCTGAGGTTCATAAATGCACTAATTAAGTATTAATTTGGGCCACTCATTCCTCAGTGAGGCCCATTAGGCAGAAGACTTGGTACACAAAGCAAGCATGGTACAAACTTGTTGAAAGTGTTCTGCTCTGAAGTATACTGACCTAATACTGTTCTCAAGAAAATTAGAACATGCACTTTAATATCTTCTGAGCACTTTTCTAAAATGAAGAGGATATTCTAAATCATCTTTTCATACCTGCCAAATATAAAATTCTTTAAGATACAGCAGACATTCTTGTAGCTTGTGAACTTGCCATGACACAACTATTCAGAATACATGATGAGAACCTTATGACCGTCACTGTTTACATTCTCGGTGAAGTTCTAGCAGTAATACTGTCAGTCTCAGTGCATTAGAGGCTATTCTATACTGAGCACAGTTAACAGCTTTAAGGGGCAATTACATTATGAACTCTGAACTCCTACTGGCAACTGGGTGCAACTGGAGCTTGTAAAGAAAGTTCAGGCTATCAGGCTTCCAAAACATCACTGCCAATCAAGAGAAAACAAAAAAGGCATGTTCAAGTAAAAATGAGTGTTAAAACTATTTCTCTGTTTACATATTCCTATGACCAGAAAGTGTTATTCAGGTTATTAGATCCAAACGTCTAATGCGGCTTATATAAAGTCCGTGGAGCAAACTACTCTCATGTAATGTGCAACAGTGACCGCAGAACTCACCTGAAGTCTGCAGACTCGACCCCGGAAGAACAGGAAGAGGGCAGACTGGGAATAGTTCTGCTGGGCTTCCTGCAACAAGAGGTGCGCAGCCTCAACCCCTGCCCGAACCTTACTACCGTCCAGGGCAAAGAATGGCCTCACTATAGTATGGTACCATAGCAGGGTCAACCTGGTAAGTACGGCAACCATTGGCATCAATCAACTATCAATAATACCTCCTATATTCCCAACACATATATAAAATACTCAAAACAAAAAAGTCACAAAGCAAAAAAAATTACACTATGTTCTAAAAACTTGTGTGATATTTCTGGCATGGGAGTTGGGTCTCACATGCAGACTCTTACCAAATGTCTCTGTCATCACAAGAAATCTCCAAACAACAATACATCATCTGAGAACCAGTCATCGTACTTTGCTATAAATTCACATGGTCTGAGAACCTCCTTTTTAACTCCCATTTTTAAAATCCAGTAAAAAAACTGTTCATGAAATGTTTCTCCACATTCTCGACATATTGTAGTACACTAAAACCACTAAACATTCATACACTTATGATACCTTATATGGTTTATCTTTTTGTTTCTGTCTTTTTTCATGACAGGGCCTATTTGTTCCTCATTTATTCTATTCTCTTGTCTGTACTGATGCACATGTTTAATTTCACCAAGTTCCCTGTCATTTCCATCAGCACTCCTGCTAGAAAATTATTTGGATTCCTGAAATCTATTACTTCTCTCTAGTGGATCCTGAACCACTCATTTAGTTGGTTTAATAAATCTTTCTTTTTCTACACTTGTTTCTCCTGTATTCTCAAGGAAGCAACAGCAAGAAAAAAGCAATGGCCTCATTTGCACACATTCACACTCTAGCTGTCATGTATAATGCACTAAAAAATAAAGTCCATCCTCCATGACTAAGACCTAGAGACTATTCATACGTCCTAGTTCAGACCAATGCCCCAGTGTACCATAACAATCTAGTCCATTCTATTCCATGAACACCTCTTACCTTCTTAAATGCTCAGGCCCCAGTACACCAAACCTTCTTCACTCCATCTTGATATCTCCTATGTTCTCTCTTCCCCTTTCTTCCACCACTTCTGAGACATAGATCCTTTAAGTCGGTTTCTCTTCACTCATCCTCTCCATACATCTAAACAACTCAGCACAACCTGGTCAGCTTTCTTGTCAGACAGAGTTTACTACCACATCTCACTCTCACACTGTCATTCCTGCATGATCAACCCACCTCACACCACACATCTGATCTACGAAGTCAATATGGATAAACCTTAAAATATTATAAAAAATGATCACACGAGAAAATCAAGGCCTGGATGAATATGAAATGACACATGTAAAAACATTATTTTATACAACTTACGTAGCTAAAGGGGCTCTCATGTCGTGTGATTTGCGTGTAAACATGAGAGCAGAGAGTCCAGCCAGTCGGTCACCCTGAAGCCCAAGTATGTGTACGAGCCGCAGAAGAGATGGAGGAAGCAGGGACATACAGAGCTGGAACAGGCCGTACCCAAAACTAACGGATGCCATCAGGCGAGAAACCATATCAGGGGGCAAAGGCCTAAGAAAACATATATATAGAATAGATATCAACACTGAATGTATATAACTGAGAAGCTATTCTACGTACATTATCCATTTAAATTGCCAAACATCCCATGAAGCAAAATTTCCTACGAAGTTAAACTCACTCGCCAGCACCAGGAGCCCCTACTCAGCAATAGGGTTACCTCCTGAAAAGCTACAGCAACAAGATCAATCATCATATGAACCACTGAAACCCAGAGCACAAGGGGGTTACATTCCTGAGCAAATATGTTCTACACGTAACTTTTAAGTACAGAATACATAAGAAACTTCCAGAGACTATACACAGTCCTCGGATTTCCTCAAAGAATCACAAGCACGAGCCTAAGTTTAAAATCTATCCACATTCCCTCCACATAAAATAGTCATATTATCTCTGGTGGTCTTAAACCAAAAGTAGTCTTTTTCTTCCTTGCTAATGCATGTCCTGGCTGGCAATTTTTTTCAAAATAAGACAACAACATCCAAAGCAAATACAAGTTGAGATATTGGTGTGTAATCTCATTCCTCTAATTTTCTCTTCACATACACATAAAATAACACAACAGAAGATAACTAAATTGCAAGTGTTTGGTTAATGAGCTGGCTATCACTAGGTGGAATACAAATCAAAACATATTTGTAACAATGTTTGGGACACAAGTCAAAGAGTTTTTGCTGTGACATCATTATTAAATGCATGATAACCTTAATCTATCTATCTATATCTCTGACACCTGTTCACAGCTGGAAATCCCTCAAGGGGGTGGCCACAGCAATAGCGTCTCAATAACTAGTGAACTCCCATAACAGTTCTTTGCCTTTAGTGCCTCATCCTCAGCACGTCACTGGCAGAGGGCAACTCTAGTGCAGAGTTTGCAGAGGCTCCTACTTAATGATCCTAATGACTACTACTACATATACTCCTACCTCATGTTCCTACTGACTAAATCTACCTAACGCTCCTGCATAATATTCCTACCTACTACTTCTACCTAAAACTCTAGCTTAAATGTTCCTATCTACAACTTCTATCTATTGCCCTTGCCATTTCACCAAAAGGCAGGGCTAATACATAGTGCTTCCCACAGGAAAATCTATAAAGCTGCGAGGAATGAGCTGTGTGAGTTAAGTATTGTCAAGTGTTATGTATGACAAGGAGAGAGGGTATAATTATGGACAGAATGCCAGTAGTTCATGTGTGGGTGAGGCAAAAAGAAAAGACAGCTACTTGGGTCAGAGAAGTGCAACTTGACAACCCCGGAAGTGCTGGCTCACTGCGCAGCCATCATTAACCCTCCCGATACCCAGGCAGGAAGTATTGGTAATATGCCCCCCTGGTCGTTGGCTGCCTATCAACTGCCACCTACCATGGTAACTTTAAAAACTAAAATATCGTGAAATATCTAAATATCAAAAAAGAATATATCATACCATACTTTAAGACTATAAATTTATTTCAAATCTGTCCTAATTCCAAAGGCTTAGTGTCAACCTTCAATACTGTGCCCTAATTCTCAAGTGTTGTCAGTGAAATATCACTCCGTGAGCTGTCACTATAGGTGGGCTCTTGGTAAATTTTCAAACACATCTCACCACATCTCATGCCCTAAAGATTCATCCATACTTGCACATCTCTTACTATACAGCACGCTGATGAGGCTAGTTATTGCTTAAAATCTAGTAATGAAAATTAAAAATCAGTCAACTACAGTGACTGTTATTAGAACTCTACTTAAAACAGTATGTTAAAACCATCAAATGTGACCCCAAGCCTATTCATCTAAATCATCACACTCATTGTATAAATTCTCTCATTATATCAATCCGTCTTGGAATATTTCATGTCAGGATGCTGTAGGAATTATTTGGGACCAAGTGCAATGGAAACGCTTCATGTAAAGAGATGCATCAAACAAAGATCATGATGGGACAATGAATCAACTCGTGCAAAAAGAAAATTGACCACAAATCTGGGCAGTAGGAATCTTTTAAGCCACAAAAACTTTGGGATTCCAAACCAGAAAATAACATCTTGAAGGACTTCCTTACCATATGTATTTTCTAATTAATCTGATATACTCTAAAATGCTAAGACGACAAGTGTACATCTAACAAACAGACAAACGTGCAATCATTAAGATGATCAGTAACACAACTAATTGAATAAAAACAATTTTCAAACCTTCAAACCCCCATATTAAACAGCAACTACAATTATACTGAAAAATACTAAGTTTTGAGAAAAATTAATGGGTAAAATTTTAAGTATTAGTCCTAGATGTTGCTAAGGCCAAAAATCTTTGTTTTAAAACTGGAAAACAGCATAATGAAAGGCTTCACTTCCTGAAATAATCACTGAATATCCTCTGCAGATGACATTTTGTGCTTGATTAGCAAATAGGCTAAAACATGCAAAAATATATCAAAGGTTGTTAACCTAATTCAATGAATGAAAAACAATATTTGGAGCCCATACCATCTACGATAACACTCTTTATACCATTCATCAGCATTACATGCCAAATTTTTCTCTGAACCGAGATAATCTTACTTTTTGGGTTGCTGTTTGTGGTTTGAGTTCAGAAAGCCCTTAAGGTTGGGCACAGACTTGGAGAGGGGAAGACGAAGGCCCAACGTAGAAGCTGAAGGTGACGAGGCGGAGGGATTACATGACTCTGAGCAGTCCTCAGCTGGGCCTGGCACGCCAGTGGAACCAACAGACCAGGAGCCGGGACTCTTCAGTTCATCTGTACTTGTGTGCAAGGAACCAGGATACTCCCCTGTGGGGGTTGCTGCAATGTGAACGGAGGAATCAGTACGGCATTATAACATGAACTTCTAGGAAAAATAAAAGTAAACTTAAAAGACTTTACTCTATACCTTGAAGGGAGTAAGGTGAAGGTTTGGGCTTAATTTGCGGGTCTCGTTGGATAACAGAGAAGCTCCAATATAAACAATGAGTATCCTTGGAGATACAGGAAAATATAACACTACCAACGTATCTCCCACATGTCATGGAAGGCAGCTTAGTGGGGTGGAAGTGGAGGCTAAAATTCCTACCCTACTGCACTAACCTGCAGAGAGGGGCTAACAAATACGCCAAGAGAGAATTTTCTTACTGTTATATGAAAATTTTCATTACAGTACTTGCATTTCCATCTACATCTGTTTAAGTTAGCAAAGAGTGGAATGTACAGTTGTCTTGGTAAACTTGCTATCCTATAACCAAAAATAAAATCAACTGCAATTCCACTTTCATCTCAATATAAGCACAAGTTGCAGCATACTCACAAATGAACATTCAGTGTCATTATACTGTGTTCAGCGAACTACAGTCACTAGTACTAGTGGAATCTGCCTGCAAGCAGGTAACACCATGAGTCAGAAATAACCTTCGATGAGGCTGAATCATACGGGTGCACAGAAAAGGATAGTGTCACTGAGGACCTCCTTGCCCAAAAGAAGCCCCCTTTACCCTATTTCCCCATAAAAAGAGGGTCTTACGGTTATACATTAATGTCACTACTCTTCCATTCACTGGTACCTTTACTTCTTCTCAAGTTGCCCCAGACTTAAGTATTACAAAGTCAAGGTGGGGGCTTTCCTGAAGACACAAATACAATACAGGGAATTCAAACAACAGACCACTCGGTAGTTCTGAGGCTGTTTGTGATGGTGGAGGACACCAGAAACTCGTACAGAAGTGTTCATCAGAGCAATCTTATACAGAAAAAGAGGACAATGCGTAAAACTTGTGATATTCAATTGTCCTCACACAAAAGGAGGAGGATGCAACCTTGCCTTTATTCTCCTTCATTGCCTCAATCAACAAACTGAGCAAACTCAAATACGTGCACTCTACGCCACATGGCTAGGGGCTATGACAGTGGGAGACAACGTAGTCATCAGCAAGAGGCAGGACAGCAGCATCATAATGTCAATACAAAATTCATAATTCAACAAGTTATAATTTTACACAAAGTACGGTTGCACTACAAATAAAACAAGATGAAATATATGATATCTACCAGCGTAAACATTAAAAAAATCCTGCTCTTGAAAGTCCTTTAACCTAATAACAATGACATAATATTCTACACACAATCATTTGAATGCAAATGCCTTTACCAAACTAATGACAGAAAAAAATTAACCAGAGGTAACTTACCTGGTACATCTTGGACTTCTCCAAAAGTCTGTTTGTACATCCTTTTAACTTTAGTGTAAGCATGCTCGTAAACCTTCCAAGCTTTACGGAGCACCCATCCCCCTTTGACATACGAACCAATCTCTTGCTGAAGGAATGTGAGGATGGCCAGGAGGACCTGACAGTCAGCTAGGATCACCTGCTGTTCTAACTGTGAGCCCGGTTCTTCTTCCTGATAAAAGGAACAACAATAAGAAGAGAAGGAATAAGATAAAGATAAAGGAACCACGAACATCAGCTATAGAACCAACTGATATCCAATTCAAAGCTGGGCCTATGTCATGCATCTGATTTTCCAAAGCAATAATACTACAGTAATAAATTTCATTGAAATAAAAATACCTTTATGCTCTTCTTATGTGCATATCATGTTTATTTTGTTACTTCACAGCATTATCTCAGATGAAGTAGTAAATGAACTAAGTTTTATAAATATACAGATAAATCACAATAGAACATGTTATTCATGAATATGCAGGTAGCCACACGGAAAGTGAAACATAATTCACGCACTTCCACGATAATTCACATCATCCTGGAGATGTGAATTATTGCGCCAGTGCTTAAATTTCTGCGTTTCATTTTCCTTGCAGCTACCAACATACAATATATACCTGTTCTTGCCCGTTCCTAGTACCCATAACAATGCTTTTGACAGACGAAAACCACCCATTCTCTCCCCCACCACATCTCCTCTCCATGCTGCGAAGTGTTTCCATGCTATGGTTTACCTTCTCCTCCTCAAACGACATAACAGCATTCTGAAACACATGTAGATTTCATTGTTACCACAGAATACTTTTTATGGGTTTAGTATCCTAACAAGTAACTTAGTATTAGTTTATGAGCTTGTGAATTAGGCAATGACAATTAGATAAAACCATGTTAGAAACTCCTTTAGTGAAAAATGACAAATATGAATGACACCCATTCTCTCTGGGAACTCCTATCAAGGGGTGGCCATGGCAAAAGTCTCCATTTATCCCTGTACTTACATGCCTCCCTTGCATGAATCACTTCCACACACAAAAAAAAAATCATGATATACAGTGAAAGGGTTCCTCTCCTTTCAAAGAAAAGAACACAATGAACCATTTTACAAGGAACACTGCTAACACGAGTGAGTGTAAAGAACTGTGTAAAGATATATGAGCCACTCAATTCATTGCATTAACTGGCATCTTTAAGATATGACAACCTAACATGAGTCTCATTCAGTGCAAATCTTCTTATCCATGTTCACTAGACTGAATCCAAAACCAGTGCTGAAAAAATCTCCATTCTATTTACTGAGTGTTCAATACATGAAATGGTTTTTGATATATGGACAAGATGAGCAAAGAAAGTGGATTTACATATCAAAAGTGAAGGGAAAAGAGGACAGAAGGAGACCAAGAAGATAGTAGCATGGAATGAAAAAGGCTTTGAGGTGTTGTGGCCTTGACCAATGCAATATATAGGGGGTGACACACTGTTGTACAGACAAACTGGGGCATATAAAACTGTCAGAAAAAAACACAGAATAGTAGTTAAGGCTTTGGTTTTAGTGCAGTAAACATAACAGCTAAAGAGTGGATGTGAGTAAATGAGACTGCTGTTTACCTATTCCCGGCAATAATCACTAACAGCAAAAAAAACATATATCTAAAGGCAACAGAGGAAATA
This sequence comes from Panulirus guttatus, assembly GCA_032361385.1. Taxonomy (NCBI): domain Eukaryota; kingdom Metazoa; phylum Arthropoda; class Malacostraca; order Decapoda; family Palinuridae; genus Panulirus; species Panulirus guttatus. The sequence continues at coordinate 6,976 of JAUUDW010015431.1, read as the reverse complement.
CAGTACAATATCTCTGTAAAACTTAGAATAATGGTCATACAAAAATCATATGTGAAAATATAGACAATGGACTTGAAAATATTTAATGATGCCAAAATTTACATTTGAAGTGGAGATTAAGAATCCCAAAATATTATCAAGAACAAAGAAAAAACAACCAAAGAGTCAGTATGAAACAATACAGAAGATATTCTACGTTATACATATAACAGTACAGAGTTAACGAAAAATAAAAAAGATGGAAGTGCCAGGGTAACCCTATATCAGATTTAGATCAAAAGATATAAATACATCTGCCCCTAATCCCAGCTTACCATAAAGGTGAGGTAGCAGTGACCCATTGCCATGTGCAGGTTATCCTGCGTGTGGTGACGGAAGAGTTCCTCTGCCTCGGTGAATCTGTTGTTGAGCATCAGCTGAATTCCATCCCGGGCTAGTCTTGTGTACTCCTCAGGTCCTAAACTCTGTCCACTCCCACTCTCTTCTCCCTGCGCCTCTTCCCCTCTTCCGTCACTTTTCTCTCCTCCCGCCCCACTAGTGTTGCTGTTCCCGCCTGCTGAACACATGTCGCTAGCTGCCTCTCTCTCAGACGGTCAACCCATCACTAATCCTGAAGAACAAAAATGACAATGAAGCCTTTCATCGTAATAGTTAAGGACAGGGTTTTTGTTTATAATTACCTCAAGACCTCCTTTCGGAAAGGGTCTTGGTGTTACCTACCACATTTGGCTCTATCTGGTAGAGGAATATGTTATCTCACCTCTAACAGGCTGACCATACACAAAATTCCTATATTTCTGCAAGATTTTATTTCTTAACCCCACATTTTCCCTTATACTCATAGCCCTGCCCACTGTTGTATATTTAGTACCACAGGAGAAAAAAATTAGTATGCAAATTGGGCTCCCTGTTCTGAGTCGTCTACACCATACTAATTCTATATTTGGTCTGCGACCCATTCACATCCATAACTATTTCTCTTGTTCTTGTACGAGAATGAGTTTGACAAGATACATTTACACCGTCAATATATTTCAATCAAGGAAAGCAATTAAATACAAAGAAATACAGTGAAAAGAACTGGTGGCATAAGGTAAAGAAGAAACAATAAACTACATAATATAAACCAGATAATAAATATAATTCTGTAGACTAAAAAATCAATATTACACAATTAATCACAGTTACTTGCACCATTGTAAAATAAAAAAATTGATACGTTTACCATTTGACACTACGACATTATTATCCTTTTGGACACCCAGCGAATTTTATTAGGTTAGGTTAGATTAGGTTACATTAGGTTTGGTTTGGTTGAAATTGTTTAATTGATGTTTTGCGCAATATTTTTTGAACGGTTCTGACCTTTGTTTCTACCCCCAAACAATTGGAAATCCGAAACGGCAATTTTGCCGTAACTAATTTTGTTCAATATAAACGATGTTATTACTTTATTAGAGACATTTATAGCTTGACACTGATTGCCCGTTAGTGGAACTTTCCCTAAAAGTGATGCAAATACTTTAAGATGCATTTGAAATATCCAGTCTATAGGGTCATAACCACCTTATAGGACCGACATAACACTAAAACATATATCGACCTTAATTCTCTACCTATCCCTCTCCAAGCAAGCCATCTTCCTTCACTGATCTGCGATAAAGAAACAGAAATCTACCACTCCTACCATTAAGGTTCCCTCACAAACTCAGAAATAATTCGAGAAATCCAGCCATGCCGTATTCCCCGTCAGACCGATCTAGTTCCCATCTCCCATGTATTTCTCAACATGGAACCTCCAGTCCTTATCTATAACCACACAACACGGCCCTGGTGGAGTGTTCTATCCTCACACTAACCGTCGAGAGTGGACAGTGGCGTGTGAGAAGTGAAAATCCAGTGAGAATAATAGACAGTCCTTTCAATTTGACAGTGGACGGAGATCGTCTGCTGAAAACCATAACAAACTGGAGTGATGGTTCTTTTCCATAGTCGTAAAATGAAAATATAATTAAATTCTTTTCATCAAAAGCCTTTTCAATATTATACCGAATTAATTCTATTATTTATACTTATTCATCGTGGAGGATTCCATAAAAATGAATTTTAATAAATTTTCTAAAGCCGAAATAGCCTGATCCATATTGTAAATCTATTTTATTTTGTTTTTTCTTAATGGACGTCCCTCAGTATTTGGATTATTACATTATTACATCACATTATGTATATAAAATTATATATATCTTAATTCCCCGTCAACAAAAGTTATATGGAGAAAATCCAAAGGTCCTTAACCTTAGCCAGCAAAATGTACGACCCTTCAGCACGACGGTACGACCTCTGGAATTAAATCCCCTGATTATCTCCTCGAAATTATGCATCCAGTATTTATTCTCTGAGAAGTTAATGGTGAGAGACAAGTCTCTCATGTACTTTGAACTTAGAATAATGAAAAACAATTGTGTATGAGAAATATATAAATATTTCTCTGTCATAATTATCCTTGCAGAGTTGTCCGTAGCCTTAAATGAGGGAGTCATACACCCTCGGGTTAAGTAGTTTCCCTCCCTTTGGTATTCTGAATACATTATCTGTTTCCCGGTATCTCTATTTTGTGGTACTCTCCTTAAATGCATTTTTTTTAAATATATAACTTGCGCCTCTTTGAATTCCAAATATATAAAGTCTTTGAAATTATGTTACTTGACCCGGTTATCAGGTGCTACTCATCCCTCGCGCCCCCCTCCCCCAGCAAATACACTTTTTAATAAAAAAATGAAATATATTTTCTTTGATCATTACATTATAAATCTGATATTAGTATAATGGAAATGAATTATATTTGTGATATATCATTTGCGCTTGTATGTGTGGTATATGATAAATTATTATAAGGATTATTCTGGATTAAGAAATTGTTGAATTTCATAGTCAAAAATATTGTAAGGCAATTGATATGTCTGGTATATCACGTCATATATCATTTGTTTTTATCAGTAATATCAGTAATGATTATGATAAAAATATCTCTACTTTTGTAATAAATTATTGCATTAGTAGATATATAACACCGGAAAATATCGAAAACTCATATTACAAATTTCCTTTCTATATTGTTGGTAACATGGCCATAACCATATGATAACTAATACCTCCTGTATGATAGATAACAATTGGTCTCAGATTATGTCAAAATTTCCACAAAAATGATTTATTTTAATAGGTTTTTGAACTCGGTGTTTGTTGACAGCAGGATATCTAAATTAACACAACTTTCCGCCTTTTTGAATTTATATTCCAATTATATGTAAAGTTATGCAATTTATCTAACTTAAACGTAATATTATTTGTTATATTTAATTCAGTAAGTTTAAGAAATGTGTTGTGATTCATAGACAAATGTAAAGTAGACTAATGATTTTGCAAGAAATGAAGATAATGGAGAGGAACATTGGTGGAAAGTGAATTTACATCAAAACTAATTAATTCACCGTGTAATTTTCTTTACTAGCTTTTCCTTTAGATGGGTGGAATTTTAATTGTGTGAACTGGAGACATTACCTAAGAATGGGGATAATTTTCTAACCATCCATTTTGACAACTTGTAAGCCACAGATCCTGCTGATCTTATTATAGGCCTAAGAATTACCTTTATAAGCTTTTCCTTTAAATGGGTAGAATTTTAAATGTGTAAACCAGAGATATTACTTAAGAATGGGGTAGTTTTCTAACCATCCATTTTGATAATATGTAAGCAGCAGATCCCACTGAGCTTATTGTAGGCATAAAGTATTAACTTCTTTGTGTGTTTTTACTGTTCTATAGATATATGGTAACACTGGGTTAATTGTGGAAACCTGTTTGATGAAATCAGGTTGGTCTTTCAGTAACTTCCTGTTTGAATTGAAATGCATGTTAAGAGTTTTCATTAGGATCTTTGTTTAGCTTTTCATGTTTCTACATCACTCAGAATTTCTTCAGGTTTCCTTTCATATCCAAATTTTATCTAATTTTACAGTTTTGAAAATGTCCTCTTATGAATTAGAAAAGAATTAGAAGGTAGTGCTTGATTTTGGATTGGAATTCTCTGTAAATCAAAGTAATATTAATCCAGTAGCCATAGCAAGAAGTTCTATGAATTTGGAAAAACAAAAGTGATGACATGATCCAAGATCTTTTGCTTGCTAAAGGTTGTATATATGCTCTGTGCAACAAGAAGCTTGAAATAATCGTATGCAAAAGGTTTGTGAGTGCTTTGAAAAGTTTGAAATCCAACAAAGACATCCATATAACTAGAGCAGACAAATCCTGCACAATTGTAATACAGTAGGGTTACAATATTGTCCAGGCACATTACCCCTACTTTTTCATTACAAGATGAGCTGTTGCATTTTAACTTGAGACAAGTAGGCCACACACACTGCAAGGTGCCAATGCTGCACTGCCCACTGCCCACTGCATCAGTTCTATGCAAATGTTCAAAGAGTAAGGATGCAACAATTGCCACAAGCTTATTTCTACACTTTTGCCCTCATAAACCAGTTAGTACTAGGTCTAAGCATCCAGCAAATACTCCCACTTCAGGATGCTGAATGTGTAGTGCTTCAGCCGTTGCTTGCTATTATGGCGATAATAAGGGTAGCATCAGCACCACAAAGAAGGAAAGTGAATCTATCAGGAAAGCCTTTTCTCAGCCATCTGTTTCATGAATCTATCAGGAAAGCCTTTTCTCAGCCATCTGTTTCAAAGATGGTATTAAGTCTGAGGAGTGCTCTTCCAGTTAATCCTTTAATAACATCAAAAAAAAAGAAAAAGATATTTTCCCTACCTTAGAAATTCAGAATTTTAAGATTGATGAAAAGTGTTTTTCTTTTTGAAATGTCAAAGATTATGTTAACACCCTCATACACTGACTTACTAATAACATTATTCCCTTCCATGCACTGAGTTAGTTGTGACCTTTTGGCATGGCAGAGGCAGGCTGTACTTTTTATTCTTTGGACAGATTGTTCAGTAATTGGTCAGTTTTGTTTTATATGGAACCAACTACATACTATGTAAAATTGGTTAGTTTTTCACAGACAGAAAGCAAAATAGAAAGCTGTGCATCTTAATTTTCATTAGTTTTCAATACTTTCAGTTCATGTTTATGCCAACAAAAGATCAAGTCATTGCAATAAGTGTTATATAACAAAAAAGAAAGAAAATGAATATTTTTGAAAATTACATTAGTGAAATCAGAAATTGGATATGAGTAATACCAAAGCTAATAAATTAAAAAGTGGAATATTAAGAAATATTTTTAAATTGTTTGCTTTTTTTTATTTTTGCCATGTTTTTCTTATTATTATTCCTGTTGTTAGTATAAGTGTCTAGGTATGTTATGCTGGTTTTAGAAGTTTGCTAGCATGTATTTTGCCTGTATAGTAATATAATCATTGTAATATTATACCGGTACAATAAGATATATTCTATAGCATTCTACCTTTTGGTGTGATGTTATATGCTTGTAAGAGTTGCACAGGGTGCTGTAGGTTGGGCAGTGATGTTGTAGGGAGGAATAGTTGGTTGTACCATTTGCAATTGCTGCACACCATTTGGTCTTGGCTGGGGAAAAGAGGTAGAAGGAAGAAAGTCATATTGCTGGATGCAATACATGTAGTCGTCGACTTACAACTGCGATCGGTTCCAACAGACCAGTCATAAGTAGATCCGGTCGTAAGTCGACCTATGTTATAATTACCTTAGGTATATTATGACATTTTCCTTTTGGTAGACATCTTGGGGATGATATTGCAGAAAAATTACCAAAGTGAAAGAAAAACAAACACAGGAGGAAGTGTGTTGTGCTGGGAGCTTTGTGCGGGGCGTGGGAATGATGTGAGCGTTCCCAGCACTTAGCCTCCCAACCTCCTGGCAGCTCCAGGAGCTGGCCTGAAACTGTCATACGGAAGTGGTCGTAAATGTGGTCAGTTGTAAGTCGCATAGGTTGTAAGTTGACGACTACCTGTATACAATATCCTGCCTCCAGGCAGAGAGACCAGAAGCCCAGTTAAAGAGCAGCATACTACGAGATGGGTCAGCTGGTCATCTGTAAACAAATACTGAATGTGTTGTTGCTTATAGATGGCAACAAGCATGGAGGTGTGGCAGACTGTTAAAGGAGAGAGTGTTCCTGAATTATGCAGTATAGGGAAGAATTTTTCTGAAGATGTGGGGTATATCAGGTATAGTTGATGGGAATAAACATTGATTCAGGTAAATCTGAATGTCACAGTAAAAGGGTCAAGATCTTTGTAAATCTTGCAAGGAGTAAGGATTCTGCCTCACAGCAGAAGGGCTCTGCTTTTCCTCAATCCCTTTTCCTTCTCAAAAAAATTTAGGTTCCCTTCTTATAGAATAAGAGCCCCTGCCAGTTCCTAGTAAGACACTGGCCCTATCCCCTTCCATTTGTCTAGAGGACTTTAACTGTTTCAGAGGCTTCATAAAATGACATAGCTTTTGTAGAAGCTGTTTGAGATTTTTGTCTTGGATAAGAGCTGACCCTCTGTTTGCCAAAAAATGTGTGTGATCATTCCTGGCTCCCTTCTTATGGAGACCAGTTGTTGACTGATGGATCTTATTACATGGACATCAATTCACAGAGATTTTGGTTTTAGTTTTTTGTTTTCCCACTACTTCTTCTCCTTGGAAGAAAAAGCTGGTTGGTGTTAAATAATCCCTCACAGAGATCAGGGACTTGTCTCAGTATTGCTTTTAGAGAGAGACAAAGGCTAATCTTCATGCCTTCAGACTACCTTTTTCCTTGGAGGATTTTCTGGCTAATCCTGATATATTCCAGAGACTTGAAGGTAAATAATCTTTCCTTAAAGAGAAAAAAAATCATACATTACATTAAGCATTTTTAAAACAATGTTTGTGAATGAGAATGCTCATTCTGTTTGGAGGCCTTCTCTCACTTTTTTCGCAACAAGAA